>JALDNG010001127.1:0-68881 GCA_024349245.1 Neodontobutis hainanensis | reverse complement strand
TTTATACCACTTAGGCGTTGAGAAATTATAGTGGAGGAAAATCTTTGATATACACTTTAGATTTAATACTTAATAAACCAATACCTTCCTTAAACACCACAACAATTTGGATGATCAATATTCTCTTTTATTTACCATTTTTCAATAAAATACACTCCTGTCATGGCAAAGCTTATAATCATTCAAAATACTTGATAAACCAAAATTTTCTGTGTGAATTATCATCAAATGATGTATTGAAACAGAACAGTTGATCATCTCAATCTTGAATCCCTGCTCAAGACAACTAATATTCAATACAACCTCCTTCATTTTAAAATTACATGCTTTTAACTCAATAACTCTAGGAGGAGAAGAGAGGCAATATATGTTATGTAGTTTCTTTGAATCCATAAAATTCACGAATGTGAGAAAATAGCATATTTGAAGTAATATTACTATCCTGGATTCAGAGGTTATTCGCCGAAGAGTAAAAGAGAATTTGGTAGAAATTTAACAGCCCAACCGATGTTTTGTGTATAGCGATGGTCTTTAATAAGCACTAGCTCCCATCCCTCTTCTGTCATCAAAACTACAAGAATGATGGGAAAAAATTTTAACTTGTCTTGGTTTCTACAATCGTGTGCCACACAGTGATATATTTAACAAACCCCAATATCTTTTAATTTCTGAGAGGAACAGAATTTTCACATTTTATTCACTTATAAAAATACAGTTTAAATAGGAATTTTTACACATTGTTTAATTGACTACAATTTCGTTTAATCTATTCACGTTTCTCTTCGGGAATGATGTCTAATTAAGTTATGGCCTTTATCCTCTATTTATGTTTGAATTCAGATCATTTTTATTCTATTAACACTCATATACTCAAAGATAAAATTACACCCTAAATTCATAATTTATTTAAATAAAAGTTTTTTTAAGTTCATTGGCTCTTTTCATGACTTAAATTTCATTTTTTTTTTGAAATTGAAAATTATAAATTTCCTTTCAAATTGTTTCACAGATTTAACGCATGAATTTCACAATTGAAAAAATATTTTGACTTTAATATATCTACTTGTTTTTAGTCAACAATAGTGTTAAATGAACATTTGGAATGTCATCTCCCGTCATAGGTTTTGGGGCTTCCCCGTGGTGCATGCTTTTACATATTTTCATTGGTTGTGTTCGATAGAAAACTTATTATGTATGACTAATCATAAGTGTTTATGAAAGAATATTGAATTCACAAATATCCGCAGAATTTTCAATTCTTTTGTTCAGATAAGATAATTATATTAAAATGAATCCATATTGAACAATTTCCTATATTTCTCCCATTCAAAAATATCATTCATTATTTTTTAACTTTAAGATGCAAACCGGAATTCTTTGGTATTTGTCAAAGATTTTTAATGAATATTTAAATTGATCTTATCAATGTCTTCATTGAATTTTATCGTTTTTATCCAACTCGTAATTTATAGATTGCTGATTTTTCACGTTTATTTATAAATACTCAATCAACATTTGATCGTAAAAATTTATTGCTCTCAGAATTAGTTTTAAATTTTACCAAGTTTTAATTTTGAAATAAAATTGTAAAATCTGCCAGATAACCAATTTTGCACATTCAAGAATAATTTTTCAAATCACGATGCTTTTTTGAAGTACACCTAACGTAATTACTGTGAAGCTTGTTATTAACGTTGTTGAGATACATGAATAATTTTTTTAGACGATCAGTGATTCTGGATAATTTAAAACAGGACAATCATTAATTACTCTTAAAATGAGCTTTTAAACTTTTTTTACTTAATATGGAATTTACCCTTCAAATTTTTGGCCAAGGCCAAGAACACACTCAGGAGTTAAAATATCATATTACTTGCTTGTACCACGCGGACTGAGAATAAAAATTTTTTTGATAATTTCACTACAGTTAATAATTGAAACTCGGGAGTTTACGAATTTTAAATAAATATGAACGGATATAATTTGCTATTCTAGGGTTTGGTGTGTTTCATAGCTTTGTTCTGTTGAATTTTAACCACTAATTTATTACTATATGAAATATTTTTTTGATTCATTCAATATTGTTAATGTTTTAAAATCAAATGTCTTTCATGCATCAAAATAATTTTAGAATTTAAAAATTTTGCAATGTCAAAATATCAGATACATTCTGTCAATGTATCATCCTTGTTGTTTAATGTGGATGTAAATAAGAAAGATTATTACTTTTATGATTATTTTATGTAAAATTAGACTGAAAATTAAAATTGTATTTTATGCTAAATATCTTCAATGGCGAACATTTTAAAATTTGGATGATCTTCTTTAACTTATTTTCAAAAAATGTCTATTTTAAAAAATTACTTACCAAAAACCAATGAATTCTAACAAGTCTGAGAAAATTATAAAAGAAAAATTTTTGTAAATATTCTTAAAATCTATTTCCTTGGGTGATTCATTTATTTTTTTGAAAATATTTTTGATTTTAAGTTTAATTGACATCATTTTTATATTTTTTCATTCTTTTAATTAATTTAGTGAATTTTATAAGGGAGAACGCCAAAGAAATTTTTTCAAGCTTTTTCGATCAGAGACTCAAAAGGAACCCAATACATAATTATTTTCGAACTATTTAAGACGTTAAGCTTTATTTTGAAGATTTTTGAAATTTTCATGAATTATAAGAGTGTTAGCTCTGATACTGTATCAAAATCTCTCAATTGATTTTAATGAAGGAAATAATGCCACAAACTTGAAAAATAGGTTTATTTGCCTTTAAAATATTTTAAATAGTAATTTGGTTAACTTTTTCCAAAAAAAATATACTTTTGAAAGGTTATTCAAAACTGTCTTCATAAACGTTTGAATAATGTAACAAAATAATATTTTGTAAAGTTAAATGTCTCAATTTTGTACCTACAAACACTTGACGTTAATTGTAAAGGAATGCATCAACGGGCCTTCAATAGGCCGTTGTAGTTTTCTTTTGATGAATGTATTGTAAAAAAATCTCTAATTGATATGATTCGATAAGAAATTAAATCCTTAAGCTAAAGGAACTAATTTAATAAACTTATTCCTGAACATGAAAATAAATCCATGGCATTTCTTTTAAGATTTCATCGCAACTTGGATTCCTCAACCGATTTTGAGCAGACTCGTATAATACCCAGTATTAAAACTTCCAAAACATAAATCACTGTCAGAACTTCTTAAAAATGGGGTATAATTCATTATTATCGAAATTTCTGTCTCAAACCTTGAATGAGTCTCTTTTAAACGAGAAACGTAATTATATCTGTCTCGTTTACGTCTTAGTGAACATAATTTACCAACAACATTTCTTCTTCCGAATCCAATAATATTTCCTTTTAATCTTTTATAACGTAAATAAACTGATATATAAAATCTTTTTTGAGCTATTCATGCATATTATTGAGAAAAATAAGGAATATTAGTTATTCGATAACGGCTATCATTCAAATGCAAATTTAACACTTTTAAGTTTTTCGAAACTGAAAGGGAAATCTTTTTCTCAAATTTGAGGTCATCGTCTATCTTCGATATGTTGGATGGACTTTTATTTGAAATTTCAGACATTAAAAAAATTACTATATTTGAACATGAGTCACTTTTTTGAAGAATTCTGATCGTTTCAGAGTATATTTAAAACAAGATTCGAACTTATTTATTTATATGATGCTTTTTTAGATTTCCCCATTTGAATGTTCACTAGTCTATGTTTTTATTCTTCAAGTCTTAGATCCTGATATTTAGGTCGATAAGAATCGTCATATTTGAAGAAACAATACCTTAAAATATCCAAAAATTTTAAAACTATCAAAAAGAACAAAATCAATTATAAGAATAAACTTATTATCAAGGAGTTAAGGAAGAGTATTATGACTCTTGAAACTATTTTTCATGACAAAATAACTTTATTTGTTTTACTTTAGATGAGTTTATCGACACTTATACACACATGCAGTTGAATTAGGTTCTAACCATGTTATTTCTTGGTTATTATGAAACTGTAATTTTTAATTTTACGTAGTCGTGGATACTTGGTTTCACATATATTTAGAAAAAACGAAAAAATGAATGAAATTTTATCAATAAATTCAAATTTTTGAAAAAATAAGAATCATATAGTAATTTTTTAATGATATTAGTTAACACATTTCGACACAAGAATATTTTACGAAATTTTTAAAAATTCAAAATATGGTTTGTATATCCTTTTGATTCAACTTTTCATTCAAAGATTGAGTTTATTTTGATAATTATCTACCAATAAGCATCAACAGATATCGTTAATTAAAAATGAATGATAAATAATTTTTAATTGTTGCAAAAGTTTAAAAAAATCAAACTCGAAATTTAGAAAATCTTTGATGATCCCATGTTCATTGGCAAGACAACCTGCCATTTAATGTTTTTAAGGAAATCTAGCTCGATTTTGGCATAAATTGTAACTTATTTAATAGTTGAGCAATAAGTCTGAAATTTCAAACGAAAGATGGTCACTTCTATATTTTTTCAAACAGTTCACAGTTGATGAAACCCTTCTTTTCATGCAACCATTTCGCGTCATCTGTATTCAAAACATATTTAAAGACTCAAAAGAGAAAAAATGTAATTCATTCACAAATATGAATTATTATTTAAAACTTGAAATTAATTAAAGATTGTTAAAATTATCTAATTTTTTACAAAAATGCAAAATTGAATCAAAATAGAAAAATCTTAAAAATTAATAAATTTACATATTATTTTGTTCACATTTATATGAACGAAAAGTAGAGGCCTTCTACCTCTGAAAGGAAATTTAAAACCAAATTAAAATCTTTTATCTGAAAATATCAAAGATTGTATTTTTATGTTTATATGGAGGTAATGCTACCAAAGTTAGGCTTTGAGTGAGCCAGAGCCCCATACTACTACAGGGCAGAAAATACTCTGTTTTATGTATGAATGTGCCTTGCGGGGTGAAGAAAGGATAGAACCTAGTTAAGGACCCCGGTAGAAGAGTTCACATACCCATAAAAGACCTTCGGAAGATGTCCGGACAGGTTCAGCTTGTCATTGATTCGCAGAAGAATTATATTTTAAGCTGAATCGACTGCATATTCAAGAAACTATATAAACCCATCATTAAATATCAAAAACTAGATTAAAACAGAACTTCCCCGTTGTTTATATTTTAATGATAGAAAGAATAATTTGATGAACTCATCCAGAAATATTCATAATTCAAATTAAATAACAACGTATAAATCGTATGGTCGTTAAAAAGCAATCAAATCGATCAGTTACGATTTTATTATTTATTCACTCAGATTCACTTCGAAACTAACTTGTTGTTGAGTTGAAAATTTGTGCATGATTGGCTTCCGTTTTTTCAAGAAACTTTTCTGTTTCTAAAAGTTTAACAATCTGGCGTTTTTAATAATATTAGAAATAGCTTTCATCGTGATATTTATTTTATAAAAGTAAATATACCGATGAGAATTGAAACAGAATGAGGTTTAACTTCGGAACTATGTTTCCTATAAATACTGAAAAAAAAATATTTTACAGGAGATACATTTTATGTTTTCTTGATTCTAAACTTAAAAAAATACATGTCTAAATATGTATGTCCTGTTCCTGTTTTTACAGTTTTCTGTTTTCAATTTTCACAAAAATAAAAAGTTTTAAAATTCGCGGTTTATTCCTAAAATTAGAATCGAAAATAAAATAAACAAGCATTCATATTTTTTGCATTTTAAAGATTTGTTATCAATTAGTTTGTTGACTTATCTAAGCTATAAGGAACTTTTTCCTCAAAATATTTTGAAAATATACCATTTTATCTCAGATTCAACGAAAAGTTAACGAGTATCGATTCAACATGTTAAAACCTAAAGATGAACAGACGGAATTAAAAAAATTACTGTGAGCGATTGCTTAATCATTGAACCACGATTTAAATCAGCTATCTTTGTGTAGAATATATCGAGGTGTGCTTTTAATGCAACAATTTTAAAATCTCTAAAAGGTTTGATTTCATATAACCCCAAAACCTTCCTCCATTCAACGTAGATTTAGTGTTTCTCGACGTTTTCAAGCCGATAACCTATGTATAAATCACTTTACTTTTTTCGTGCTTCTATGGAAGACAAAAACGAGAAATTTCAATTAATATGCGGCTTGTATCGAATGATTTAATTCTCAAAGAGAAATCCATTTAAAAAATAACAATTATTTTTCAAGAAGTAATAAATTTAGACGAATAGCAAAATCGGCATAAATAAACGGTTCTGTCAAAACGTCAAAGTTAAAAAGAGACTCTAAGATCCGACGTTTTTTTAATGTTATTTATAATTTTAGGTAAACAATAAAATTAAAATTACTCAAATAATCTCCCAAAATTATCACTTAAGTATTCGAGTCATCTTTTCTAATTTTGATTTTTGATGACAGTAAATCTGTTGTCAAATATTAACAAATAATATTGAAATATAAACTAAAAAATTTTACATGTATCATGGTTTTGACGAATTATTTAACTTAAATGCATATTTAACACATAAATTTATTTAAGAATGATTTTTAAATAAATTCATGTTTCAAGTTAATAGAATCGCGTTTTATGAAGATTTCCTCCTCGGTATAACACTGCTAATGATAAAAAATAGGTTTCGATACCATCCGACGTTATGAGTTCATTGTACAAAATTAATTATTCAGGGCAAAATATTCATTCATAATTTTCACATATACTATTGAGCTTAAATAGCGATTAAAATAATTTTCTTTATTTTTGTATTTCCATACACGTTATAAGATGTGATAAAGTAGAATGTTTTATGTACATTCCGATTAATTTACCTTTACCGTGAAACGAGGTTGTTCTTAAATCAATCTAAAACAGAATTCGTAATTGGCCATGCAGTAAACATCAGTAAATTTTTTAACAGAGTGGATTCTGTGGATATTGATCCGTTAATCACCCAGTCTTTTTCTTTTTAAAGAAGATGGACCTTCCATTCTCTAATAAATGAAAAAGGAACAGTTTCTTATTGACCAGTAACCAGTTAAGTTTTCTACGACCAGCGATATCGTATAGCATGTTGATTAAAACCTAAATTTTTATGATTTTTCAATTCGTTCTAAAAACATGTATTTCGAATATTTAAAACTGACGACTTGGGGGACTCGTCAAATATACTACTGACTAAGCAGCCAAGATAAATCTCGATATATATAAAAAGCTTAAAATACGTGAAATTAATTCGATTTATATTTCACTCAAAAAGTCCTCAATGAGTCTGAGTAATACGGTATTCCGTTCAAATTCTAATTTTGCAAGACACTAAATATGTCATTTTTATCTACTTTGGTCTTCATTCGATCCCAATAGACAACCATATGGCTTAACTGAAATTTTTCAATGCAGATTCTTGGTGTTAGCGATACTTCTTCTGTGTTGTTCACATGGCCGTTTAAGGGTTTTTAAACTGTTTAAGGCGCGTTTTCGCACCCTCACCTCAACTTTAATTTCTTTTTTGAAGTTCCTCGAACTTGCATTTATTAAATATTCATTTGTAGCATCGAGTATGTTTACACTTGTAACGTTATTGTATTACACATCAAAATTAATTCGATATATCTTGAATCAGATTATCACCTCAATATTGATATCCATCATGAAAAAATTCTTTTTCTACATTCCATTGTCTGACAATATTCATTCCCTTAATACTAGGGTGTTGTAAAGTCAAAGAAACTTATTCTATATTTTATCGAGTCTGGGTTATATGTGCTAATTTTAACACCAAAAAAATAAAGCACGCACGTGCAACTTTTCCTACGTATTTTGTATTATTTTTGAGCCTTATTAATTCTGAGAGATATATTGTTCTTATACCTTTAATATAAGATTTTTTGTCACATATGTGCTATTTTGTCACGGAATTAACGATTAACGCACTCTTAGAAATCACCCAACATGATACGTCAAGAGAGGAAATGAATATTGAAACTCATAACGACTAATACCCTGAATAAATATTCTTTTTTATGCAACTCATCAAATTAAGGTATATTTTGTTTGTAACAGTTATGTGGATTTTAATAATGAATTCACAATTATGGGTTATAATTAATGTTATACCATTGAGCGAGTTTATTCTTTCGAAGTTTTAGCTTCAGTGAAATGAACAACTAAACTATGATATGATTAAAAAACTAATAATATCGAAGTTCAAAAAGTATAAAATGTTCCCTTTGTGATTAACATTTTTTCCATTTTTAAAGAGAACGAACTTTTCAAGAAGTTAGTTAAAAAATTCTTTTGATTTTTAACACTAATTTTGGAAAATTCGAGAAGTTATTTTTCATTGCCACGAATATCAATGAATGTAAACATAGAAATATCAGTTTGAAATATCTGTAAGTTATAGAATCGAGTTGTGGTAATCCGATTAATAGAGAATGTTTACGCCATTTTAACCAAAATTTATACTTTTATTTGAAAAATCAATTCGGTAAAAACAAACATTTTCCACCATAAATGAGTTTTTTTTTCATTGAGAGGAGCTAAACTATAAATGAAATCTTCTGATCAGAGTTAAAATTAATCATATAATAAAAAATGGCTGCTTTGGGAAATTTCTATAAGATAAGAATACCCAAACATATCTTATTTTCTACCAGATTAGAAAATAACAAATGATATGTTATTAAATTTATAAAAATGTTTAAAATTTTATGAATTAATTTGTGTCACTTGGTTTTTATTAACGTTTAAACAATGGATATTAAATTTTATTTCAATTTAGTTTCTGTTCGAATTATATATTTATTTTCATTTCAGCGAAAACAACAAGAAAAACGCCTTTTCATCAGCAGTATCAATCACTCCCTAAACATATTCATCCTTACAAGAAATTATCATTTTTATTCTAGTTTAACAGAGAAATTATCGTATAATTAGATTTTCCTCTTTTAGCATCTTGATATTTTAACAATTAATTGGTTAAGCAATCCGAAGAAGTGAATATGATGAAATTATAAATTAAAAAGCAGAATCAGGATGTTTCATCATGAAAATAAAAAAAGATGATATGCAATATTTTCTGAACATAAAAGTGGAAAATATTGTCAATATCTCAATGGGAACTCGTCCTCAGGGTATGAAAATATCATCTGTTGCTCTTAATCTTAATTTATTTTGCATGAGTTCAGTTTTAGATGGTACTTCTATGAATTGATGGACACTTTAAAAATTTAAAAATATTAGAGACTACACATTACGCAATTTCTGTTTATTACAAAAGCAAAGGATGCCGACAAGCGGCAAAGAGCTGAACGGCAGAACCTATAAAGCAGAGCAATACCAAACAAAGTAACATATATGAAAACGTCCTTCTAAAGATGACCTGATTGGTTTAAGTCGTCTTTGTTCGACAAAAACGGAAAATTTATTTGATGGTTAACTCATAACACAAAAAATAAATAAATAAAAAGTTCAATGTTTTTACCTTTCGCAAGTGGCCGTTTCGTTTTGAATAGATATGATCATAAAAAGAAAAAAAATCTGAAACTATACCATGAAATTATTGAATCATAAGTTTCTGACAACGATTAAAGATTGTAAATCCTCAATATTTTGGGAATTTATGATTCCGAGAGAAATGGAAACTCGTGGAAATTTGAGTATAGCTCAAATTTTCAATTTATTTTTAATTTAAATTGGTTATTTTAAACATTAAGAAAATAAATTTAATTAAAATAAATTCATAAAAATTAATGTAGTTCATGGGCGCAACAGTGTAGTGAGCTTCGAAATCACTCTTAGATATGGTTTATTGTAAGAATTTGTTTGAGAATTTCCAAGGTCATCCCCTTCATCGGGAAAAGCAAAAATCAATTAACTATAATTAAAATGGATTTTGGTGTTTTTTCAATTAGCATGTTCGTGACTCGGAGGTAACTGGAACGTGGTATAAATTCTCAAATTTTGGAAATTTTAATTTTTATGATAGTTAAGCGAAAATAATGACAAGGTATTTCTTGGTTCTTTTGATTTTTAAAATTTCACTCATGTAAGGAATGGCGCCTAGAGTAAGTTTAAGGCCTGGGTAAAGTTGAATGGAAAGTTTTTTGTAAGTTTTAGGTCATGACTTGTATTATACTTCAAAAATATATTTGTACATAAATATTTGGGGTTAGTTTTCAATACTGTATCAAAAAGACTGTAAGCTGTATGAATGAAAAGTTAAAATAGTTTCTAGAACCTAGGGCTAAAGTAAAGAATGTTTATTATCTGTTAATGGCGAAAAGGAAAGGCCTTTATTATCCACAAAAAAAGAGTTTAATTAACTTCTGCAGGTTAAAATAAACAAAGTTTGCAGCCATTTTTGCATGAACTCTAAAATTTTCGATTGTTAAAAATAATTTTTCACAAATAAATTCAGCGAAAATTTTATCCTGATAAAAAGGACGAACGCGATGAAAAACAGTGATGGCATTTTGTCTGTGTCAATGTATACGTTGAAGAATTATGAAGAGAACCAGTATATGGGTATACAATGCTGTGTGGAGACACGAATAATTCTGGATAACCTGGAGATACTATTATTCAACTGATTCATAACTAATTCAAGTATGGAGCCCTCGAAAAACAGCTTGTGAACGAGACAAGTGTATAACGAGCTCATAAATTATATGTAACAACTAAGCAAAAATCTGGAATTATTTCGATTTTCATATTAAAATATCAATTAAATAAAGGTAGATAAACCACGAAAGTCCGCAAGACTATATTATGATTTATTTTGTATTTTTCTGCGAAAGGCGAATTTAGAAAAATTAAATTCACAACGATAAAAATATTTTTCTTTTTGAAAGATTTCTAAAATAAACAAAATTAAGGAGTTAACTACGGGGTTTGAAAACTAAAACAGTTACTTGGATGAATCCTGTTGCTTTTTTCAACTACTTGATAAATTGAACATCACCATTTGCGGTTGATTGTCTTTGAATGTATTTGAAATGTAAGGGATACCTATAGGTACAATTTAAATCCTAAATAAAGTCTTGTAAATTACATTTGTTCTAAGCAGTTGTATCGCCATGAACGATTGTAGTATACATAATAAACTGATAATTCCGGAAAAAACAGGAATGTGAAAAAAACCTCGCATGCATTCCACAGAGAACGCATGCTACCAAATACACGACAGCAAACAGAATATACCAAAAAAATAACAAACGAATATTTCTGAGTCTTTTTGGAATCTGTGAATATTTATTCGATAGTACCAAAAGGAAACTGGCGGATGTCGATATCAAAGTAAATAATAATAGAGAAAAGTAAATCCATAAAGAGGAGACTTCACGGCTTTAAGACCAAACATTACACATAATGAAAATGAGATGATCATTTTTAACCACTGGGCGACGCAACCAGGAAGTAAGATTTTTTCTTTGATCTCAGAAAATGATATTATATTCGTTGGTAGTGCCTCTAGATCATTTGATGACATCCCCCACAATATCCGGGTGTGATTTTATTCCTCCCGGCGGTGATTACTGATTTTAAAGTTCCTTTCCTTCTTGATGTAACGACTAAAAACTCCGGCTAATAACAAAAAGCATATCCATTTTTAATAACTGATCAGAAGAAATAACATGTCAGCCCGCCGAAGATACTTATGGCTTAACGCTATATTTTTAATCGCATTCACACAATTACGTCAGATTAAAATTTTATCTGTTGTTATTCAAAAAATATGGAAAAAATTGCCTTTATTTATTCAACTCTTGTAGGATTAATCCGTCAAGCCATTATTTAAAACGACACGCATGCTCGAACAAATCGTTGCATATTTAACATAGAATACCCATCTGGGAGTCGTTAAATCAAGTAATTTAGTCACTTCGAAAACAACGAAACCAAAAACGAAAAAGTATGATTTGTTATGGCATAGAATTGGTTTTTGACATCAAGTCTTAAAATTTAATAAATAACAACGTCTTAAAGTATTGATGATTATTCATCCTTGAATAATATTCTGGATCCAAAAGCATCACATTTAAAGTAAAAAAATTAAAATAGACTGACGTATAATTATAGATATAAAAGTATTAGCACTTTTCACCAATATATTAGATTAAGTTAAGAACAGTAACCTTGAGGTATATAATTATCTCGTTCAGAAATGTTAATTTCAAACAAAAAATATTTTTGTATTATATATTAAAACTATTAACCGCTTAAATACAAACGGGGGAAAAATACAGATTATTAAATAGATTAAACCGCATCCAACAATAGGATGATATACCCTATTTTTATATTGACTTGAATATTAGGGAGATATATCGCTTCATTTTTTTGTGGTTTTAAGGAAAAACATTTTAAGAGATTAATTCCTGTTGTTAAACGTGATGAATTAGTTTTAGTGTCTTAACAAATAATTCATGTTAATTGCATTCTGAAAGATAAATATCATAAAATGCATGACGTAATGATAACATTGTATATCTTTGTTATAATATTTTTATTTATACCATAAAACATTAATTTTATCAATAAATAAAATAGAAGAATATAAAATCTTAAAATTTCAGAATCACGATATGCCTATGCTCTAATTAAAATTGCTTGGAACACAAAAACGAATACTTTTTTATAAAAAATACGCATGAGCTAAAAAGAAGGCTTTCTTATTCAAAAACGAATTATTTTTTATAAAATTTAAAACACTATAATTTGAGTAACATATGTTATTATATTTTAGTAGAAAGATCAAATTTTACCGAATATTTGTTTTCTAATATTAATGACTCCTTGACATCCCAGATGATGTGTCGTAGCACTGTCGATATTTTTCGTAAATGTTTAAAAACCCCACTATGTTAAAGGATTCGATATCTCAAAGTTACCCATTAAAAATTTTACTTAATTTTGTAGAAATAAGAGAAAAGTTAGGGAGAAGATAAAGACTCATCGAATGTCGCGTTAACTCGTTTCATTTTGTCGGTTGAAGAAAGATTGTTGAATTTTTAATTTATTCCAATAAAAAAACTAAAAAAAGATTTAATTTTATTGAGATTTCTCGAATCATCTATAGTCTTAATATCTAAAGTGATTTACCTTCGTGACAGATGCAATTTTGAGTCATTTCAAACTCGGCGGGCTTCGACTAAATGTCAAAATGGCATTTCATAAACATAATTAATATAGAAAAAATCACTTTAATTTAGAGGGGTTTGTTTTAACTTCGTCACAAAAATTTAGCGTGTTTATAAAATTCATTTCATCGAAGTAAGTGTTTCTGAGTTAAAATTCTACTTATGTCAAATATGAATAATTATTGAGTACTTAACGTCATAGAAATTTAATTCTTATGAAAAATTGCGAAATCGTTGCAAGGTTAATTCATGAAACGTTAATTTAACTTGTCTCTAAGTCTTTTATTCGAAGAGAATCTGTTTTAACTTTTGATTTTCCAAGTTTTGTAAGCTGTGTATTTTTGTAACATCCACAAATAAATCTAAATAAACAATAAATAGATTGTTATTTTTCTCGAAAATCATCAATTAGTTGTTTAAAATATACCTCATGGTTAATTTTCGCGGGATGTTTTTCCTATCAGAATAAACAAATTTTTCAATCAACACTAAAATATTTTTGAAATTTTGACCCTTTTTTCCTGAGTTAAATTATTTTGCATTTACTAATAAGATATTAACTTCACGTTTCATAGTATTTCAATTTATAAAAATATGCAAAAAATCTTAAACATAAATTAACTTAAAGAAATTATGTGGCCGAAATATTAAATTTTTAATAATTTTTATACGCGCAGTCGTAAACTATTGTTAACTTTTTCCTACGACACTCGAACCTCCCCTCTAGCGTCCCCCATTAAGACCTGAAAAAAGTGGCTTTAAATTGAGGTTAAGCTATATTTTAATTTGGGTTATTAAATGGATAAATGAAAAATTAGATTGTAAAAAATGGAAGGTATGTGCAAAAATCCATGCTGTTTATCTAAAAACCATAAAGGGGTGCTTTATTTATGAAGAGTTTTAAAGTCAAAATAACAATTAAAGCCTATTAAAGTGTAAAGAGGCCAAGAAAGATGCAAGAATAGAGATTTACAAGCTTTAGCGTCTTGCTACCAAAGCGCAAATACACTATCTGTAAAGGAGTAGTGGGTCCCAAACATAATAAAGATGGCATGCGAATGCTCTTAAAAATAAAATCATTTATTTAACTAGTTTTTATTTTTTATTCACACGAATCAGCTTCTCAACCTTTTAAACAATAACTATCAATACTATCACTAAGTTGATGGCATATATTTCATGCGTAGGAATAATTCATGCTTCTCTCAACAAGATTGAGATAAATACCAAAATCTTTAAGATTTTTCTACGTTAGATGACTGATGGTTCAATTTATTCTTCAGTATCATCAGCAATATCATTCTCTGGTTGTTTAACTACAGATTTTACAATCTGCTCGAAAGTCATCGCAACGCCTGTAATTAGTTGCTTGTCGACAACAACATAATCATCAAATTCAACCTGCTTAATTTCATTCAAATTCTTCAAGATATGTAAATTTTCCAATCACGAACAGAGATGGCTTTCCAGTGTCAGCCATATTGGCTACAACGACGACTGTGACTCAATCTTTAATTTTCTCCATCCGTAAATGGTTAAGTCTTGTTTGGCAACAACTAATGTAAAATGATCGTATCTTCAAAATTATAAACTTTGAAAGGATAATATTTCCCGATGAATTTTTTCATACTTCTTCCTGAGGCGTTCCCAATCCAGCCATTTGCACCGAGCTGTCCTCGCCTCGGATGCTTCTAAATGTTATTTGGTATCTTTTTGAAAAATTTTCAATCAATCCATTTATGGCTCGGTAATTATTGATTCCTAACGTTTTCGCCACTCCAAGGAACATTTTGGCTCTTAATCTGTTTGAACGGTGTAAAAACAGACTGATAAAGAGCCATTAATTATGTAGTCTCTATTCTTGCACGTTTTAGGCAGCTGTCGCCAGCTAATGCATCTTCACTGACTTTTCTTAATCTTATGCCATTTATCACCGGACGTGAAACTTTGAAAATATTTTCTTACTCAATAAGACTTAGCTTCCTGTCTACAAATCTATAATTCTCGTTTTCTCGAAAAGCGTCAGATTTTATCTTTTTGATTTCTGTTGGTACATTTTAACATAAGTTTTATATATTTCATATCAGTCTTTTTAAGCTAAACAGCTTTAAATTTTTATTTTCACCAGCCTTTTAATTGGAAAATTCATTCTGGATTAAAGAAAATGGCGCTTTTCAGAAATTATACTTTAAAGGTTCGACATCAGCATGTAAATAAATCTTCTAAAACTGCCATTAAATTATTGTCAATTTATATAAAATTAAAGATTTTTGTATCAAGTATACGATTACGTTGTTTATAAGAATCCAAATATGAATAAATACTTTTGTGATGATATGAGATAAAATATTGGTTTTTTATCATTGGAAAAATCATATCGCCGTCCATCAAACAAAACCGTTTTTACGGCGTGTTAGCAATTATAAAATATCATTCCTTCCATTGTATTTAAACATTCAAATAACTGTGATGAAACTTAAAAGTTCATTTTTTATAGTTCTTCTTCATAAACAAAAATACCTCAAAAACTCCATGCATCCTCACCACTTATATTCACACATTCATCTCAAGGTCTTCCAAATTTTTTATTTATATAATGTCAAGTTTATATATTCCATCAGGTGAGTGACTTCTTGATAAAAATGAAAAGTTATCTTTTCAAATATTTTTATTCATAAAACCACCAATTAGTGATCATGTAATGTCTTAAATACAGACCAAAATGAGTTGGAAAATTTTTAAAATAAAATAAACGCGTTTTTGGTAAAATGAGATAATTTAACAATTAACGTTTGAATTTTATGAATATTAGAAAAGACCAGTCACATAAATCTTTAAATTGTAAAAAAATGTCACTTTAAATTGTTTCACATTTAGTGAATAACGAAGAATGTTCCTTAAATATTCGATACAAATTTATTTTAAAAGCAAATTTGACTGAAATTATGTTGAAATATTAGAATTTATTCAAAATTCGTGATTACGTTGTTCGTCACTACAATGAACCAGGTTAGCTTTTCAAAGGAAAACAGCTCAAAGTTTAACATTTAATTCGGTTATTGCGAAAAAATTGTTGTAAAACATATTTTTTTAACTTTGCTCAATTCTTATTCAATAAAAAATCACAAAATTTGCGATATACAAAAAAAGTAAAAACTTAACTGCATGGAGTTAAGAATTAGAATTATAGACATACATGACCATCATTTTAATTAATTTTAATTGTTTTTGTATGAATCAATTAAGTATAGCAAAACAGGAAAATTTTGATGATATTTCAAAATAATATGTGAATAATTTATTTATTTTTAAAGATAACGAAGGAATTCATGAGGCTTGTCCCTGAATCGCACACATTTCATTGTGGTTTGAAGATATTTGATTTTGAGCTGTTTTCTAAATTTATGAATTACAAATACAAGTCATATAGCTTTATTTAATTCTTTATATTCTTCTAGACGCAAAAGATCAATGATTATTCCACACCAGGCACGCGTTCTCTCACTTTTTAGAAAGGTGGATCTACACATCTTTTTATGATTGATATATACCGGAAATGTTTTCTTACTCATATTAGACATGAGCTCTTGAACATCCTGAAATTTCCACATTTTGCGAGTGAAAACGTTATGTTTATCCTTGAGATATTGCATCGCTTCTCCAAACTCTCTTAGGTGATCGATCAAGAGTCCAGGCAGATTCTAACTAATTCTCGTAAATTTTTGAGAAATAATCGGTGTCAAAATTAGACAAAAGGCTCAGCTCTTTTAAAAGCTTTTCTAAAAATCTTATTTCATATTCATCAGTAACTAAAGATTTGAAATATATGAAAATTCTTTCTGGATCAAATTTTTAAATCATCTTGTTTGTTGAAAACTTGTACTGACGCCAAATCCTTGAATGATCGTTATCATTGTTTATTGGAATGGCTGTGACAGATAAGCTATTCTGATATATTTGAGATCGTTGGCACTGATTTTGGTCAATTCCTTCTTTATCTTTCAATGGTAAACTTTAAGGTTCTTTACTTATTTTCCAATGCCTTGTTTCTGTCGTTGATCCCTCTAGAATTCTCAGACATTCTTCAGATTGAGCCTCTAATTTCTTTTACTGTGACGAAAGGCATTCAATAATGAATATTTTGACAATGAATGATGTTTTTTCAAATCTAGGTATGTATTCTTTGAAAAAAATCGTGTTTAGAAGGGTTATGAACAAGAAGTGAATGCACACGATTTTTTCAGGATTGCATGTATTTAAATTGTGATTTCACATGATTAGAACACCTAGCAATACTACTTATTTGATTTAGAAAAAAGTCCTGTGAGTTGGAACGATAATGACCTTTGCCGCTTGTTTTTGCCTCTTTAGAAAGGAAATTCTCTCCATGTGTTACTCTTTGTGAAGTGAATTGGGAAAACTTGGTCGAGCCTGTGTCGTATTTACAAGATTGAAAATTTGATTCCGATTCTTGCACAATTGTTTTGATTTTATCTTCCTCGTTTTTAGGAGAAATAACCTTTAATGGATAAATTATAGTTAAAACCATTAAATTTACATAAATTAGCCTTAAAAAACCTAATTTATCAAAGTGCATGCTCGTAATGGCGCATGATTATTATTTTTATTGTATTAATTTACCAACTTAAATGTTCTATGATTTAAAGATGAATAAAATACTAAGATATTAGAATAAATACAATTAAGGAATATTAAAAATTTTATTATTTATATTTGCGTCACGTCATAACTAATCAATTTACTTAGAGATTTTTCATGATTAAAATTTATAACGTTTTTATTTATTAAATTTTTGATCGATTTCCTTGTTATAACTAAATCATGCAACAAATTTGTCAATATGAACACTTAAATTAATAGCCTAGATCAGTTTAAACATTTCTTGCATCTTTATAAATATTAGATTTTCAGATTGTTTAACTTGTCAGTCAGGCCAATTTATCAGACATTTTTCTGTCGTACAGTTTTGGCTGGAGAATATAATTATGTCGAAATGTATGGTTTTTAAGGAAAAGCCGCTCATAAACTGTTTAAATTTTGTTAAAATATCTCAATCCTTAGATTCCTGTCTTGAATATCGTATACCGTCAGCATTAATTATCAAACTTTATTCACATGATTTTTGATTTTTTAGGAAATAAATTTCATGATACACAGATTGATGGGTTTCTTACTTAAGCAAGTGCATGATATGGTTTGCCCACTATTTACTTTGAACGTTAAATTTATAACTCAATTTTAAGTAAAATTACACGAGATGAAAGGGTAAGTTTAAACTATATCTGGGTTCATAAGAGAGGGTTGTTTACAGGCCATGGACTTAACATGTACTTCATGTTTGTTGATATTTATTGAAGTTATTAACCTCTTAAAAAATCTCAATAAATTCATCGAAAGACGAATTTTGATACATATTTAAACTTTTGTGCCATTGAATCTGAGGTAAAGTATTTGTAAATTACACATACCCATCAAACTTTTTTTGTATTCACTATTTTACTAGAGCGGCGAGTCCTTGGGAATTAAATGAAAATTGTTTTCCATTCTATCAAGGGGTTTAGAGAAAGTGCCACGTCTAAGTGAAATCAGTACATATTTAGTCTTTTCAGAAAATGATGTGAGGCAAACGTGCTTCATTTCCGTTTTTGAATAATTTTAAATAAAAAGGCTTGTCTTCGTTTAAGTAGCTCCTGATCGCTCTTAATAATCATTGGCTTATCATCAATCTCCCGTTTAAATTTAATCCTCGCAGTCCAACTACTCTGTTTTCACTCTCACCCCCTTACGATTATGTCAATGCAAATAAAAATATTTCAAATCGACACCGACAAATAACACCTTGTTTATCACCATTAGTTAAATGAATCGTTGAAAAAAGAGGTATATTGAACCATGTTAGGTCGTGAAACGGCCAGTGTTTTTTATTCTGAGAACTTAAAAGGGAAATTTTAACAAATAAGAGTTTTATAGACAAGTTAATAAAAAGCTTTAATTCAAGTGTAAAGAGCCGAGAATAGATACCATAAAGGTTACCGACAATCTTTAGCATCTTTCTTCCATTGCATAAATACACATTCTGAAAAGTAATATAAAGTCAAAAACAGAACGATTACTCTCAAGTATTTTAAAAAATAAAATAATTTTAAAACAAGAATCTTCTCATATTATATTCGAATAAATTAGTTTGTCTACTTTTATTGAACGAAATTCAGCAATAACATCATCACTATGATCTCTTAATTTTCACGAGTTCGAATCATTCTGCTATTCTCTACAAAATTAAGAAAAATACCAAAAGCTTGAAAGACATCTCGACATGAAATTATCGCTGGATTAATTTTTCCTCCAGCATCATCAATATCATTTTCCTGTTGTTTAAAAACAGCTTTTACTCTCCTCCAAAGTCATCGAACCACTCGTAATTAGTTGATGATCCTCAGCAACATTATCATCGAACTCAGAATATCGTTTGCTTTCATTACAATTCTTCAATACCTGCAAATTTTAAACAATTTCATAATCAAATAATTTTGTCTTCTTAAAAGTATCGACGCGATTTATGAATTTCGACCCGCCAAAACACTCTAATTGTATTTGTGGTAACATCATTCCATACTTTGTGAAGGGTTTGAAATGCATCAAAAAGATAAGAGTAAAACGTGCTTCCGTTATCTCTTGCTTTGGTTACTTTTCGAAATAAAAGACGCCTTTAAATTACTTTCAAATTTTAGGTTTTGCTTTGATCAATTGGTTGTAAGTTAGCTGGAACATTTTGAAGAAAAGACTCAAAATCAATATTCTCAAAGTTAAGATTCAATGGATGAGTCAAACAATTATCAACAAACAATACAATTTGTCAACCAATTGGTCGAAGTCTTCCATTTCCGATCCCCGAGCCATCTCTCGAAGATAATGGCAGTCATTCATGCCTGTGTTTTAGCCGTATAATCAATGGGAATTAGATTATTTTTGAAACAGCGAGGCTGAGAATTTTCAAATAACTAGTAAAGGGGTTTTTAGTGCCAGGCATACTGGCACCTGTGCGACTTTGAGTCGATCTTTTCTTTCTTCTGATCAGTAAGGTCTTTTCCTGTAAATCTTCAAATCTTATAAGGTAATAGCAGGGAAAGGCCTGTTTTATCAACACTAAGCACACTGCAATGGTCATATTTCTGTATGGCTTTCTTTAGTACTTCGTCTATCTAAGATCTCCATTTATCCATTAACGTAGGCACTGGTGTCTTTAATACATTTAAGTGCGATGAAGTGTCTTGAAGAAAACTTTTCAAGTTATCAATTTCTGTCTCGAAAGTTGAAGATTCCTCATATGTTTGCCAACCATTTAATCCTTTCTTTCAAATGTTAGCCGCTTTTAAGAAAATTGTCTCAATATTTGTTTGAATTATGTTAAAACAGATTTATCACGAACCACTTATTGTATGGTCTTTATTCTTACCATTTTGGGTAATTGACGCCAGCTAACTCGTCTTAAATGGCTTTTCTTGATTTTATGATCCCATTTATAGTTTTCGTGATACTTTGAACATATTTTATCTCTCACCATGATTAAGCTTCATGTTCCTAAATTATAACATCTTTTTTCTCTTAAAATGCAAGCTTGCGTCTTTTCGATAACTACTGTAGAATTTTAATATGGGTTGAAAAATTTTTTATAATTATTTAAAGTTTGAAAATAAAAATTTTTATGAATTTTATTTTAATTTAAGAGAAAATTTTTTAACTTTTCAACTATCTTTGAAAGGAGGTAAATTTATAATGAGAAATTCACTTTGGATTTAAAAAATGGCGTTATAGAGAGCAATTTTAGTTATAATTCAAAAGCTTTTCAAGATAAACTCAATTTTGACTCTCTTTGGATATGATGTTATAGATAGGTTCGACTGTATAAGCTTCATAGGTCATTGAAATCAGCGTAGTTATATCTTTGAGAACGCAAAATCTATGGTTCTTTGGTAATTATGATTTAAATCTTTAATCTGTTCAAATTCAATGTTATTTTAAAAGAAATAGGAAATCTAATTCAACAGTGATACACTTCATTCATTTTTAAGAGTATGGAAGGACATTTTAGGAAATATGTATCTGCAACAGTTAGTATCTTCAATTTTCTCAAACTAATAAGGGGCACTCCTCAAATACCATCAAATCTGGTGGCATTAAAGGTTATTTATCTGAGATTTCAAAAATATAAAAAATTAAGTTTATTCGTTGGAAATAGATATCAAAATTAACAAAATATTGATGAATTTCACAAGGAAAATTAGAATATACTCGAGTAATCTCATAAAACAAATTTTACAAATATTAAATTTTATTAAACATTAAAATTGATTTTTTGAAAATCAGTAAATTAGCATGTATTGTAAACAAAAATAGCTTTCAGAATTTGTCAGAACATTTGGAAGAATAATTTTTAATTAACGCGAAACAAATATACCCCGTGTATTATTATACTCTCTGGGGATTAATTTTTAATAAATATAAATTTATTTTACCAGAGTAGAAGAGGAAGTTAATTTATTTTTTCGAAGATATTATTTAAGGGAATCACTCATTTTTAAATTGGTCTTTGTGCGATTGCTCACAAGGCAATTAAAATATTCTACTGAGTTATTCTTCATACAATAAATTGGAAACAAAAATTTCAATCATAGACATTTTAAAAACATGGCAATGTATTATTATAATTAAAAAATCAAACGAATACGTAATTTTAACGGTTTCTAAACGTATAAGTTTTGGTAGTTTTTAACAATAAACGAACTTATCGAAAGTTTGAGTTCCTCATTTTATAGATATTTAAAAAGCTCAATTTAGTTTTCTGCTTCTTCTTCTTCTTAAAATCTGTAAAATTAGCAAGAAAACCTCACTTAACGTGTCCATATAACAAAATCTTCAAATATAATTAGATATCACATTAAAGCTGCTTTTCAATATTATCACTAGATGTTTAAGAATAAAAAAAAATTATCACCTTTCTTTTATTTAAAAATAAAAAAATGGAAAAATAATTTTTTTATTAAATAAATCAACACAATTTGTGTTAAAAAATAAATTATTAGAAAAGCCGAAAAAATAGATTTAAAATAAAAGTTCTAATTTCTTGAATTCGGTTCAAATTTGAAAATGAAAACTATGATTTTATTTTTATATTAAAAAAAAGAAATTAACATATTATTTTAACACTATTGAGGTTCAATATTTGCTATTTTTATTCTGTATTTGACCTATGAATTAAAATTTAACAATTAAAAGTTTAACATTGTCTAACACCATTGATAATCCATTTTTCGTCCTCGAACTTAAAAATGTTAACTTTGAAAATGAATATAAGAAATAAAATTTTGAAACAAACCCCAAATTATATTTTTTGGCCCTTATTAGAAATAATACATTCATCAACAGATAGGTTCTATATATTTCTTATATGACGTTTTCAGCCATGTTTTATTTAAATTATCTTTTTCTTAAGATCAAAATTAAATAAGTTTCTCTCATAATTTAAAATCCTACTTGATGAAATCGATCTGATTCTCTCTTTCTATGAATTTAAAAATGATAGAAAATTGTTCATCAAATTTATTTATAATTATCTACCAGATTAGTGAACATATATGTTTCAAAAATATCGACAGTAATCATTTTACTACTCATGGAATAGTTCGTTCAACCTCGTGAGAAAAAATAAATCTAGGCGGCACCTTTCAGAAAAAGCGTGTCTCGGCTTAACAATTTAATTAAAAATATTTCACTTGTAGCTTAAACTATTTAGTTTTAATTTATCTTCTATCATAAATAACACTCATAATAATAATTTCGTAGTTGACTTCTTCATTTTGAAAAATAAAATATTTTTAATTACCTTTATTGAAGGCTTTACATATACATTTCCAGTGGCCATCTCAGCTTAAACTAATATCAGTTTACTTGGAAATTTTCAAATTTCTTGGTGAGTTTCGTTATATCTAGTGTTTATTTACTGAAATGATTTCCATTGTTTGACAAAACACAATAATTTGGCGGATAATACTTTATGAATAATAATGATAATTTAATTTGAAAATTTATCATTAAAGCTGTAAAGGCGCAAATGCGATTTTCGTTATCGATAAATCATGCGATACTTACAATTATGATGTTTTGATATAACAGCATATATATTTCATTCTATTTTTCAAAGAATGTAAAGAAATATTCGCATGATATTCGTTTCCATTAATAATATACATGCGTGGTATAAATTCATATAAAATCATCGAATGTCATTCCTTAAGTGTAGATGAGTTATCTGTATCGCAAATCTTTTAGGTACTCCTAGATTTGGTGAAAATACACAAACTACAATCTAATTTTTATTTAACATGGCTATAAGAGAACATGAGAAATTTTAATATAATTATAACTGTTTTTTTGTTTTGACGGTAATTTTTGATTTCGAAATAATTTATTTATAACTTCAGATATTTGTATATAAAATATTTAATTTTCAGAGGTATTTTTACTTTCGAATTGATTAAGTATTTAATATTTATATGAAAATTTTTTGTTTTTAACAATATCCGAGTTTGATAATGATATTTTTATATTTTCATATTTCTGAAAGAAAATGACCTAATTTAAATGACTGTGTTATCAGAATATGATATTCCTATCTGTCTTTCTACCGTACCCACACAACCTAATTAAATAATTTTAAATTTAAAGTACTGTGCTCATAAAACAGTGATATTCATTAAATGTCAGCTGTGAGAGGAAAAACATCATATCTATTTTACATGCTCCACGCGAGTAAGTTGAAGAAACCCTCATGAAAGCGAAAGAGATAAGTCTGACAAACGCTTCATCACAGAACCCATTCAAAGACCATTAAATTCTACACACTGCTTATGATGTTGTTGATTAAACGGGAAATAAAGGAGTTATTATTCTGAATTGGATACTGCCATATTATGTTTGTCATCAATTGCCGGTGAGATCGTTCCCCAGAAATGAGATTAAATTTGATCAACTACAATACGCCGGAAATTTATGTAAACATCGATCTTTAGTTCAGCTTTAACAGCAATACAGTTAGTTTAGGTGTAAACATCGGTATATAACAGCATATATTACACGTCGAATAATGTAATATTGGATGCCGAGAGCCCATGTAATAATGTATGTAAAGAACCAAAATCCAAAATAGTGAACGAGGGATTAAGATTTGAGAAACGTTAACTTTGTAATTCTTCAATTGGATGTTAACGATAAGTAAAATTTTCAATCATTATTTCTGAAACGTCTTTTTCTACATTTGGCTCATGCTTCAATTTGTCTCCCATCGTTCTCGAAATAAGGTTCTGAAACCCAAAGCAGATCAATTAACTATTTGTTGAAGAGATCCTGTTATTTTTATGATTTAGTTCCCGAGACCGGAGTCATGAATATGTTACACGATTCGTGGGAGACCAAACAGTTCAAAAATTAAAGTATTAGAATGGTCACAGCAACGAATTTATTCATTTGGACATCACCTTAAAAGGTTACTTTTCGATGAGTCCATGTCAATTTAAATAACATGATTTTTCTGTTCAGCAATGAGTCAAATCTATCAGGGCGTCTTTCGAACGAAGTTTTCGTTAATCTTAGTTTTTTCGGTCATGATCTGCTAACTAGGTTCTGCCTTTTAGCCTTTACCACTTTTTGGCACCCTTTCCTATTGTATACACTATGAAAGGGTGATGTAGAACTCTCACCCTCTCTTCGCCCCACTATGGTAACAGTACCGTTATGGCGTTGTTTCCCTGATCGTAGGAGTATCAAATTACTAAATCCTTTAAAATTTTATGTCGCAAGTAAAATTACAAAAGCCGGCTAAAATATGTTTTGATATTTGATAAAATTTGAATTAACACATTTTAAATAAAACGTAAATGACGAGTTAAAATATTTGTAGTATGTCGCAGTTAAAAAAAGGCATGCGAACAAATATCCGACAGAGATGAGATACCATTTTACCATCAGTCGCTCGAGGAGCGGAAATGGAAGCTAATAGCTGAACGAGACAGAGTAAGGATGGTTCTCTTTTGCCGTAATTAAGAGAAGAGGAGTGTTAACTTCTCAAAGAACCAATGTCTTTGAGCAGAGAATGAGATTTGTAGCGATGGAGAGTCCCACGATAGCGGACACGTGGTGTGTTTCTCTTGACAAGGGAGCTGAACGGCTAAACCTGGTCACCATACACCTACTAAAGAACATAAATACACTCATACTCCATTTGGAAGAAATCAGGATAAGTTCGACCCATCCTTGAAGGAAAATTTCTTTTGATAGTTTTATTTGGGTAAAAATGTTAAAAATTCTTAGAATGAGCCATTTTAACGTAAATTAACTATGATGAGAAAATTTTGCTCGAGTTACGGGGTTTCATATCGCGAGTAAGATTCTGGAAGGAAATTTCTATCGTTACCTGAGATTGAATTGTATATTTAAACTAGAAACCTTACATTTGCACAAGAAAAAAATTACCTTGAATGAAAGTTTGAATCATATAATTTTAATAAATCTTTTTTCATTAAACGTGTTAAAGATAAGAAATTAGAATAAAAATAGTTGAATATTCCTTAAATCGAACATTTGAAAAATTTTTGATCTCGTATCTTGCTGAATTTTCAGGGCTTAAATTTTTGAAAATAAAACTGTTAAAATTAGTCAACATAGTGAAATGAAAAAGGTAAACATAAAAATTACATTTAGTTTAACGAAATCGCTTCAGTAACACCACAATTCTCTAATTTGAATTGAAAATGTTTTCTGCTAATTTTCTAAAATATATAGCTTTGATGTTTTTCAATAAATTAAATCAAAAATAAACATCAAGATTTGTGTTCGTTCAGCCAAGCTCGGGATTTGGCGCTAAATCATGGCTTTTGTGTCAAGTTTAAAAAGTGATGGAATTTTCGAAAAACTACAAGATACAAAATATTTGAGTTTTTTTATTATAGTAATTTAGATAATTATTTTGATCAAAAGTCCACCAGAATATCTAAACAGGTTATAAAATCCCCGAATGAATCTATGAAAAATTATTATGAGTTGGAATGGGTTGACAAATCGATCAAGCTCAAAAGGTTTCTCAATGGATCGTTGGTAGAGTATGAATCAGAACAGTATATGACGGATTTCAACATTGAAAAGGTTGTTTTCTGTGAATTTACTCCATATAAATTTTCATTCTGTTGCGCTGGTAATTCGAAAATAACACATTTTAACGAAAAACTTGGCTATACTTCCCGAGTTATACCCTTTAAAATTAAAGAAATCTATTTTATAAATAACTCTATCCCCGGATTACTACTAATTTCCACAAGTATCTACATGAACAACTACTATTTTTGGCTCACACCTTCTTTGAACGAATTGTTTCCTTTGACAATCTGGACAGGGTCAACTGTTAGTCATCTGACGTGCGATAAAATTTTCATTTCTGAATACAATGGTTCAAGTGTTATATTTTGTTACTTTGACGGCGCTCTGAGTGCCTGTCAGGTAACACCGAAGAGCCCTGACATCAACGCCACGACCATGGATCAGAGTATATATCATATAATGGGAAATTATTCGGCTGCATCAAAGGATATTTCATATTTGAACTTAAGTAAATATGAAAAAATCAAGGTTGAAAATATCAACTCTTTTACAAACTCTGGAATCATTTTTCGAGGGTTGGAAAATACGTGGGATTCCTCTAACAGTGTTTCAAATTTGCACAATAGTGCCGTTTCTTGCAGTTCTCGCTTACTGTTCTCGAGCGAGCGATTCATCTGCCTTAACAGGGATACACATCTTAATTTTTCCGTCAAACGAAGCATTAAAAATAATTGCTCGAAATCATTCATTGTAACTGATTTCAATGAACGAAAGTTTCTGCTTATACTTTATACCAATCAATCACTAGAAATGATAAATATTTCGAACTCGGCTTCAAATACAATTCAAGAAAACATAACCGACATGATATTCGTATTCGACCTTCGGCTAATTTGCCTTGCAGATACGTGCTACAAGATTCATTTTTACAGTGGCGATTCGCATATTTGTACAATATCTGACTTATTTTTCAGTAAAATCACATTCAAGACGATGAGAGCGAATAAACTCATACTTGACAACGACAACCAGCTCTGGTTGCTAAAATTTCCCATTTGTTCTCAAAATCAAATGGTCACAGGAATTTTGGAAAATGATGAAAATACACAGTCCTATCGATGGAAAATTGTTCTATGATATATTTTTGGCCCATCTATTGAAAAATTACGGGTATTTTAAGTGTTTAAGGCAACATTTTTGCAACTATTTATGTCAGTTTTTCAACCTGGATTCGATTGCATGTGATATTCCTTCAGTATCAACTATCCGGTTGCGTAATTCGATTCTATATCAAGAGCACCCTTCCAGGTTGAATTACCACGATATCCTACCCGTCTTAAGTGGCCCTAAACTTATTCTATTTAAGTTTTTGTTAAAGTTTCAACTTAATTATTCAACAAAATTTTCATCAGACTTTGAAAATATTCAATTACTTTGCTTCGTTGTCGATTCAATATTTTTACATGTGGCCAAAGCTAATTTTTGTGGTTCACATTCTAAAGAAAATAATTTGGTTCTCAATGAACCGAATGAGTCATATTTCGAAAAACCCGTCATAACTAACGAACCTGAAATAGCTTTAAAGACATCTCAGACTAAAATGATCCTAAGTTTTGATCAGCTAAAAAGTACGAAAAATAAAGACCTAGAGAATGGAACTATTTTCCCATTCAATCAAACTTCTCAGGCTTTTCATCATGAAAGATTGGTTAAAACCCGGGATATTTTGAATTGGAGCAAGGTTCATTTTGATCGTTGTCTTCCGGCCGATCTATTCACAGACGATTCTAATTCTCCAAACAGCGAAGATCCTATCAATTCTCAAAAATGTTATTTCGCGGTCGTGTTAAATATGCTATTCTCTAAGCCTATTGGTTTAGGCTGTTTGCAATTTGGACTTGGAATTAAAAACTGTTCTGACTTCTCTTTTAACTCATTGAAGAACCCTATTAATTACGAGGCAAAATTTTTAATTTATCAGGATAGAGAATTTGCGTTCCCCGTGGTCGTTAAAATGGAAGAGGCTGATTTGAGTTATGATTTGATAAAATGGGCTCATTTTCATAACGGTGTTTGCACAGCCATCACAACTATAAATTCAAAGAGCGTAAATTCTCCAAAAACTCATTCTATGTATTCAGGCGCAGAGTCATGGTTGAAACAAGCTCTTGAAAGCTTTACCCCAGAAGAGTGCGGCGGTTTTTTGTTTGGTTGCGGTTTGATCGGTCAACTTTATAACTTACCGATGGATTCTCCTGGATTTTTACTCACCGTGCTGTTGAAGTCGAACAAAATTTCTCTCTGTGGCATGCTTCTTGGTCTTGGGGTTTCCCATATAAAATCATATAAATCTGACTCCTCCGTACTCGTCCGTCGATTACAAAGGACGTTTTTTATTCATTCAAGACTGGCACCTTTTCCATCAGATGCCTCAACCGATCAATCTATCTCTACTGTTAATGAGATATTCCATCACGACCACACAGAACCAAAAATAAATATAGAAGTTCAGACAGCTTCACTAATTTCCTTGGGGCTCTTACATTTTGGTTCAGGGGATTCGTTGATCTTAAACATTCTGAAACGCTATTTTAACAATGTGATGACAAAGGCGACCTCCTTCACGCCTGTGTCTCGGGGAGTTAAGGGATATATTTCAACTACTCGATCCATATATAAATGTCGAATGCTCGCCCCAGTTGTAGCTATTTCTATTGGGCTGATTAACTGCAATACAGATGCTAAAAAAGAGTTCACGTGGGACAAGTTCTACGGTAACCTAATAAAACGATTAACCGATTCTAACAACACGATTGGAGTTTTTTTAGAATCAACATACATCATGATTGGCCTAACCTACCTTGGATCGAACGATGAAAACGCCGCAAAGCTGTTAGAAACTCCTAGAAGGTGGATTCAAACCTTAACGGTTAAACCTAGCCTTTTACTGATAGCGAATTGGTTGTGGGGGCTTGTGATGGAAAATCGCATGAAGCCAAGTTATAAAAGCATTTATTACGGGTTGGACCCAATAATCAGAACTAAAATGAATGACAAATCAAGCTTTGTGAAAGCCTCCAACGATGATGTTTATTACACCTCATTCGCAATCACCACTGGCAGGCTGTTTGCGCTGTGCTTAAAGTACGCAGGAACGTGCAATCAAAGGCTGCACAGAATACTTCTGAGGTTTATTAACAAACTACAGATAATTACCAAATATATAATCAACAAAAAATCTACCCAGGAGACCTTCAGAGCCAAATTTATATTCAATGTTTGGGTACACTTATACTAGGACTATGCATGGTATTTGCTGGTTCATGCCATGCCAATATCAAGCTACTTATTCAAAAGCTCTTGAACACTCATAAACCAACATTTTATTCTTATGAAAGATCAAATATCACCGCTCTTAATTATTTCTTGAGCAGCGCTGGCGGGGATCATCAATATGGTATAAATGCAGCCCTACATATGTCTCTAGGTTTGTTATGTCTTGGAAATGGCTACATGGCTCTTACAACATCTAGTATTGAAGCTTATTGCATGCTAGTTCTGTCTCTTTATCCTCAATTCGGATCTACCTCAGAGGATAATATGACATATTTTCAACCACTTCGCCATCTTTACACTCTGGCGTGCACAAGATCACGAGTTGCTGTTCTTATCGATAAGGATAAAATAATTCAACCTAACCGTCCTTTTAACCTCTTCATTCATACAAAGAGTAAAGTTAAAGAGAAAACCATGTTTTTTTTAGACCCTTACCCGATTATTCTTCCCTATTCCTTTGATAAAATTGAAATAGAATTCCTATCGTACGAAAAAATAACATTGGAACACGCAAAACTCCATGAATCTCCTAAAAGGAGGCTCTTTGACCTTGGAAAATGGCACGAAATTGAGGTTAAACTAGAATTGAATGATCGTATCTTGCAATATGTTAACAACCTTGAAGAGGTTAATCATTCTTTGATGTACTATCTTCAAAATCCATTTCGAATAATCCTCGACAATCACATCTTTACCATGTCACGGATTAAAGGAGTAAAGTGCCGCGTTCCAGTGTACTTGTTGAGAACCTTGATCGACGTTTATCTCAGAAAAAATCTTTCACAGGAAAATATTGTTAAATTTTTAGATTTTATTAGAAATTCGATTGATGTCGTTTTACAGGTTCAGTATCAGGTTTTTAGGGATACGATAACCTCTGAACTTGTACGAAATAAAGATTTACAAATTATTCAAGACTGTCTATCGTATTTCATTGAAAATAAAATGTAAACTTTCTTTTTGTGTGAAATTTTTCCTATAATTATCATTTACATTCTTTTTAAACGAAAATTTAAAATAATTACCCATGTTATCCTCATAAGATAAAAACTAGAAGCGCCCCGTACTGTTCATAGCTTTTTATCTAGAATCAGCCCAGCTAAATTTTGAGTCTTAAAACTCACTTCCATCTGATTCGTGATAGCTTAGCAAATTTTAGGAAAACCTGTTATCTGGTTAGCAGGCTACTCCTAATGAACGACTTAGCAAAGTAACGAGAATATAATCTCATAAAAATTATCACATCTCTTTTTATGTGAGAGACTTTGAATTCACTTTTTCACTTATTTTGTACGCGTGTAAATTAATTCAACTTCTCGGGAAAAATCGTTTAATTTTAAATACTGGACATTTTTGTTTCACAGGAATGTTTCAAACTAGTTCAATGGAACGAACGAAATTAATTGTTTCCATAACATATAAGTATTTGGTTTTTAAGGGAGAGACGATATTAAGTAATTTTATTTATTTTTAACGAAGTGGTTTAAATTTAACTTCAGCTCATTTTGGTGTTTTTGGTGACATAAAAGGTAAAAACAAGTTTTCAACATGGATTTTGACAATTTAATAATAAATCGACGTCTTTTCACATTCCACAACAGCTAGAACGAGTATTTTCCTGAAGCTAACGAAATAAACCAACCCATACTTCAAAAGTATTTTATGTTATATCCAAAATAATAAAAATAACTTCACTTAGGTCATAAAAATCATAAAGCAATTGGCAATAAAATATCCAAGAATAATAGCGCATAATTAAAAATGTGTTAAATTATAAAAATCAACAGTATAACTCATTATAGCTGAAAATCTTCAAATAATTCGAAGTACTACACATATAACTGATTTCGATGATATATGGTTCGGAAAAAATCAGACCACCGTTTAAGAGAATAGTTATCTCAGATTAACGATAAAAAATATGCATCAATACAATGTTAAAATCCTCAACTCTTAGACCTCATTTTTAGGAGGAAGGAAAGTTTAGGTGGCGTTTTTAAGAAAGTATTTTTATTTTTTACGTTCAAAAATCAGTTTCTTAACCTCGTACAATTAGAAGGTTATATTCACACGAAAACCATATGAAATATTTTTAAATCTGAGAAGCTAATATAAACTTTAAAAAACCTCGCGGTAAAGTAAAGTTATATTCATACTCTCACAATTAAAATACCTACATTTTGATTTGCAGCGAAATTTAAAAATAAGCCTTTAAGATGAATACTCTCGAAGATTAAAATTAGTTATTTAATCCCTTGTTTTAATGTTCAATAACAGATGCGCAAAATAGTAATTGGGCCGAAATATAATCCTCAAGTTTTATTTATCTCAATATATTTTATTGTGAGTAGCAATAAGTATCGTACGCATCAGGTAACGCCTGCGCAATCATACCTTTCTTTATTATCATTACAAATATTCAACCTCATCAATATCTCCGAAAAAGCGCTTGAAAAAAGAGAATCATAATTCGAGAATAATTTTCGATTCATTAAATGAAATTTTTAAATAATTCTCGAATTGGTTTTTTGTCGTTTTTTTATTTTTCATAATTTTAGCAATATTTTTAGTTTCCATGCCAGCTTGAAATCTTTATAAGTGTTTTTGGTTATATCAAACAGATGGAAAATTTTCCTTTGCTAAGACCATAAGTTTTAAAATAATAAAATCCATGGTCGTTTTTACCTTTAAATGCCTTAGTTTGGGTTATTAATGATCAGATTTTTTCATGGTTTTACAGATATAAATTGATGTGATGTTTGAAATTATTTAACTTATGGAAAACATTTTTTTCGCTTTTGCAGAAACAATCATGTAAGCTTTGACATGCTTTGCATCGACCTAGAAAGAGGATTTAGAAGAGAGATTTCCGACAGAATTTTTAAAAAATACACCTTAAACCGAATCTATTTAATTTTTTAGACTCCAAGATAAATAAATTGATCGAAGTGAAAAGAATATTCATTAAGAATGTCATCTCTTCTCAGTTGCCTTACGAATAATCAAAATTGATATATTACAGTTCTGGCAAGAATGATTTTCATCATTTCAAAATCAGTTTTATTTATAATAAATTTACGATACAAGGTTAGCCAATTTTGAAACTTTTTAGTTATTACATATGTGCTTGTTTTGCCATTTTAATGAAAGCTTGGAAGAAGCTTTTTTTACTTATAAATATCTTGCTCAAAGATATGAAAATCCATGCCTTATACTGTTTATCGCGCGTGCCCGATTTTTATGAATTAAAAGGTTAACTTATAAAAAGATTCGAGTCACTAAAACAAATACTAACTTTATTTTAATACAGATATCCAAAAAAGGAAATTTTAAAAGAGGTAAATTATTGCGTAACTATGACCAGTATTTTGTCGTTTAAATTGCCCTTCTCTGATGTTTATAAATTCAAGCAAAAATTTAAGCTTTGTTTAATTTTTTAGAATTAAGAACTTTATTTTCTCAGAAAGTTAAAATATTGCTAAAATGAAAGCTTTTTCAAAATAATTGTGAAATGAAACAGAAATGTGAAAAAATTATTCATTCAATGAAGGAGAGAATATACAACCGATATATTCCAGATGCAATCAGTCATTTTATTTAAACATATTTAATTAAAGTGTTGGATAATTTTACTTTTAAAACTTAGATTTATATTCAGTAACTATTATTTTGTTAAAAAATGTTAAAAACTTGTTAATATTATCTACATCTCTTTTAAATTAAAAATTCGTAAAACATGAAACACCTATTCATAACCCTGCTTATAGGCATGCCTAATTTTTAATTTAATATGGCTTTTGGAACAATTTCAAATCTGATTGTTAATTTTCATTTAAAAATCACCGAGATCTTTTTTATGATCGTGAGAAAAAACCCCTTGTGATCATGCTCACGATTTAGAATTGATCAAACCTTTGAATTTTTCATGATAGGTATGGAAGTTTCAAAAATTTATTTTCAAAGAAATTAACATTTCGTTTGTTTTGACCGTTTATATTTTGATTTAAATATGATCATGAAAGTGTCAGGTAAGGAACAAACTAAAAACTAAATACACATGCGCAAGACATAACAATGATTAGTTGAACTTGTTCTTGAGATTTTACAAAGATAATTTGTGACGCGTGCGCCTAGCGTAGTTATACAATATTTTATTCTGGGGTTCGGCAATTCCAGCACTTAGTGGCTACGATCTGTTTTGACAGGGATCTGAATATTTTGAGTTGCATCTGCTGAGAATCTAATTCACTCCCTGAAACATAAGGGAGAATATTTTCATTCCATCCGCTCTTCGGGATAGACGAATAGAACAATCATGGTTTATCACAGCAAAAATTCTCCAATCTCTCAATCTCGCTTTTATTTCTTTTTAAACATTGTAAACAAAAGACATTGAAAATATGTATTGATAAAAAAATATTTCTGACATTAATTTCCATTTAGGAGATTAAGGTTGTAAAAATAGGTAGCGATTCGTTCTTCGTATATATCTCCTCAGTTTAAAATGAATTTTTTATTCAGATGCGCATTCAAAAAATTGAGAACCGACATCATCGTTTTCTTATCTTTGATACAATGGAAGAAGCAAAATTGGTTTATTTTAAAAAATATTGAAAATTTTACCGCTAAATTTTTTTGCTGCTATTGAATTTCTTATATAATGTTCGAGCTGGACCCTTTTCTCAATAAAATTTTAATTTTTCAAAACTCCATTATATTTTCGAAGTTGTTGAATCTAAATAAGTATAAATTATATATTTTCAGAGATCTTTAATCGTTTCAAGTAAAAACTTTAGTTTGAGATTATTTAATTTAAAAATAATCACCCGTGTTAGTACGCACGCGTAGTCAATTTGTTTAAAATGAAAAATTGTTAAGAGACAGCACGGTTATATTAGTTTGTATCTTTTAGTTAAAACAAAAGTTTGTGTTAGAAAATGAACAGATAGCATTTAAACATACCCAAATATTTATTTTAATTATTGGCTAAGAATTTATATTTTCTTCCTAGTTAACCAAATACAGTAATTTTATGTAAAAATTGACAATATTTTCAGCGTTCGCCTTCTTATATTTTACCTATGTTTTAAAATAGATGTAACAAGTTCTTACAATTCATTTGTGTGTGCCTGTATATTTTGAGGAAGTAAATATGAAACTACGAAATTTTCCTAAAATTTGTAAATTTAAAAAGGTAAGTTAATTTATGTCGAAAAATTATTGTTGAAATTATTTGATTGTTTTTCAACTCTATATAACAATTTGGTAGTGCTGGTTTTTAAAATATTTTTCGGTTTTAAATAAACTAACTTGCATTCACTTGTGGTTCTTTACATTTATCATCGTAAAAGAAGTCCTGCTTTTATAACAGAAATAAATGCAGCAAAATTTTGATGCGCGTTGAGGAAAACGTCACAAATTCTTACCTTATACAGACCTAGCAGTTGTTATTCATTCCGGCATTGCGATTATCTCCATACGCATTCATGTTCCATACTTAAGATGGAAGTCTTTTTACCCACATCCTCGAAAGATAATTTTTGAAAGGTTCAAGAGGTTCGTCTTATTTAATAAGTGATTTTATTCAATTGAAACCAACTGTAGTTTCTGAGATTCTATGTATTGTTAAGAGTTCAATTTTTGATAGAACTGTATTTGTGTTTTCCTTGCACACTTTGAATCCTGTGGGCATTGGTAATAAAGCTTGTTTGTAGTAAAAATAGCCTCAGAGTATTTTAATTTCTCTAAATTCTTGATTAACCGCCGATATTAAAATATAACTCGAAATCAAAAGTGATAAACCTGGATACTCGTTCATATTCCAAAGTAACCATAATTTCGTAGAGAACGTTACAATACATGTGTTAGTAATTTCCTGTAAGAGAGCAGTACACTACAAGGGTAAAAGTTTTGCTTCAAAGTAATTCCCCATGGTTGAAAAGCATTGAGTAAACGGTGCTGGCCAAACTTCTGAAGGTACCATCAATTAGGGTATATTCATGATAGCGAATTTAAGATAGACACCCATCTATTACTCATTGCATAAATTTGTGGTATTCCCCGCGGATATTGAAATACCAATATCTGCAGAAAAAATGGTTTTGCGTTCATTATCCTCGTTCGAAGTATTATTTCTCAACGAATCTTGTTCACAAAAATAGATTCTCTATTCTTACTTATCATAGTGTACTTAAGCTTTTGTTGGAATAACGTAAAAAACTATAAGTATTTGATTCTTAGTTCTATCAGTTGATATTCAGATATTCGATGAAAGTAAAGAGAAAAAATGGCATATTTCTCTGAAATTAATTTATCAACAAATATAGTTAACCGCACTAGATTGGTTTTTGAATTTAAATATTGAATAGTCCTAGTTTGATTTCACGTATACTCACTTTTAATAGCAATATAGTCTTAATTTTTGATTGATTTTACAGAGCACGACCGTGAATCGCAGTTTGAACACCTTTAGTAAACTATCTCTTTAAATTTTCGAATAAACTTGTAAGTATAATCTTTAAATATAAATGTCTAGTTTCAGCCATTGTAGCGATAAACAGAATATGAGAGGCGCATTTTCATAGTTTCACTTGTATTACCTATTGTTGCGGATTGATTTTTTTAATCTTGGTACAATAAAAAAACATTTAATCAAACATTTCTCATCCTTGTCGATATTTTGAAAAATATTTGTTATTATTTTCTATCTATACGTACAAAGACGAGTTAACACGTGGATAATACCACCACAAATATTTTATGAAAATTTTTAAAAAGTTGTTTTTGCCTAATTCGCAATTAGTTTTCTTACAATTTTTTCATAAAATTTTTCACATTTTAACAAATTATAAATACAATAGAAAAAAATTATCACACCATTATTTTATATTTCAAAACATTTAAGAAAGTCGTTTTTCCTGATTTAAATGAATCTGAAAATAGAAGTACATAAGTCACATCATAAAAAGTGAAATGTGAAGTCGATCATTTGTTGATTGAAGGCCATTTAATTCAAACTTTGGATGAGATTTAACAATCATAACATTATTTTAAAGTAAATTTAAATTTATAACGCCATAAGCAAGGGAAAAATTCTTGTTGCAACTCCTTTTTGCATTCATGTATATATTCTTGAGGTTTTCAGTGTTTAAAATTAAATTATATGACGAATATATCCAGTTATTTTTAATTTGTAATTTAATCATACTAAAATTAAAAATACACCATTTTAAGTTAATTTAATTATTTTAATTTTATTTTAGAAATCCGATTTTAAACTTCGATCGAGTTTGAAAGCAATTTTTATTAAAGAATTACTTGAAGGCTGCCTTATATATTTTGACATAAAATTGAGAATGTCGAAAAAGGATTTGACAACATAATAGTGATAACCAAATTAAATTAAAATGGAACAAAAATAGATTAACATTGTTTCTCAGAAAAATGACCTTTAACAGAAGTGTTTGAATTTTGAATTTAAATAAGAATAAAATATGGACAAATTTCACTTATTTATTGATACAGCCAATGAAAAATATGTTTTATACAGCATTTTAATGCTATTTTCATAATAATATTTATAATTAATGTTGTATCTTTGAAAATGGGAGGCTAATTTGAACCGAAAATTGGCTGTTACACGCTGAGAATTAATTTAACCAATATTTCTCTTTTTGAAAGAAAACGCTAATTTCAAAATCCATATTTCAGAGATTTTATTCGTGTAAACTGAACATGTTAAGACTAAAATATATATTTTTGATAGCTTTTAGATATTGGTATATATCATTCATGTTAAATGACAATTTAAAAATGTACCCTTTATATGAAACAGCAAAATTTATTTTTCCCTGTGAATGAAATTTTCATAAAAATTTAAGTTTGCCAGTTTATTTTATTCCCCAAACCATTTGATCACAACGATAATTAAAATTGAAAAGAGAAAAAACCTGTGCAAGTTCATGGTAAAGATGTTATAAACACCAAAAATTCAGATTGACGAGTGTCTTTAAATCTTTTCGTTTGAGAATAAAATTATGCCATTCATGTGTTTTACTTCACTATTTTAAATCTAAACTAAAATTTTAAAATTGCCGCATTTCGAAAAATTTAAATTGTTCTCTCGAATTATCATAAAATTAGTTTACATAAAAATGGGGGTAAAGCACATTAATCATGCGCATTTTGGTGTTAAGTTCAAAATAGTGTGAAAAACCTCGACCGACGAAGAAAAATACAAAGAATAAATCACGTTGAATAAATGAGTTCCTTAATTAAAATGCAGTACATGAGTAAATTTATCAATTTTCATAAATGTCACAATCCATAAATTATGGCTCAGGACATAACATGGTTACTATTGTCTGGTAATTCGCGGGTAACAGTCCAATTTTTATTATTTGTAAAAACTATATCAAAGGACAGTTAAACTTATGGATTGATCTGATTAATTTAATTGAAGGAAAACGTAATTTACAAATTTATAGTACAGTTAAGATATAGCGTATATTGAGGTGATATAGAGTGTGCGGGATTTTTAATCATTAATCTCAACCATAAAGTGTTTAATAAACAGAAAATTTGATAAATAATAAACTATCCAAAAACTTTATTCGTGATATACGCACTTATTCAGGATTTCATTCTTTTGCACATTTAACAGTCCAGGAAGAAAGGTCTAATATTCAAGCACAAATTATATTTGTATATATCTAAACCTTGAAATGTCAAAATTATACAGAATTTTATTTGATCTTTGATACATTTTTGTTGCCACTACTCAACGTTTTAAATTATAGGCGCTTTAAAAGACTCGTGAAATGATAACTATATCTACTGGTCTTTATGAATCCACACATAAATTATAAATCTAAAAAATTTAAAATACTCCGTTGAATTTAAATTAAAAACGTAATGGCTGCTATTAACATGACAAATTTGTGATAATAAAGAAAAAAATATCGAACTGAATAAAATTTAAATATTATTACTATTCTGATTTTTCTAAACACCTTTCGGATGTTTTAAGACTCAGTTTACTGTGAAAACTCGTCTTAATCATGGCAAAAACATACCTAATGATCACGAGGAGCTAAATATTCATAGCTTTAAAGGCGTGCGGCATTAAATATCCAAGAATACTTCGAACAGTTCCTGATATCTTTCGAAATGTGGATTTACATACCTATGAGTGAAACAGAAAAATACTTTGACACTGTCATTGACTGTAGTAATTAAGATATTAGTTACACACTCCTGAAATTTCTTACTTTTTTCGATTTATTAACTTAAATATTTGCTTAATTTTTTCATGATATTCTCGAAATCTGATGACTATTGATTCTGCAATGTCGTGAGATATGGGAAACATCTTGTTACCTTTTTGTTGAAATATTATCGGCCAATTATATTGTCCATCGATAAACCCGTTCAAGAAACTTCCTTCAAAATTCCTTTCATGATTATTATTAATCTTACAAAGCTCTTCTGTTATCCGAATTGGAGTAAAAAGATTTTAACTGGGTTTTTTCAAACGATTCTTTTATTGTTCGTTATAATTTTTATGGTCTTTGATTGATGAGGTTGTCATCTTATTTCAAGATTTTTGAGAAGGCGGCGGGGATTGTTATTTAAGATTGGGATCTCGTTGTTGAAAATTCCGGCATTTTCGGGCCTAATCTGCAAATCAAATGAATCTTTAATGGGAGACGCATGACTTTTCTGGAGTGTTTCAGATTCTCTGACCATGTTCGGCCGCTTAATTAGAGGTTCATCAGATGTAATAGGTACTTTCCCATTCGTCATAGTATCAATATCAGCTTCTAGTCTCCACGGATGGATGGGTTCTGATTGATGTGCGTTTAATTTAGGATCAAAAGATGTCGGATGAGCGCCAAAATTAGATTACCAATAACTTTCTGGGTAATTTGTAGAAGTAAGGTTAAAACTAATTTTAATCTGCTTTAAAGATAAGTATAGTGGTTTATATATGTTTAAAACTTCAGGTCTGAAGATATCTGCTTCTGTTGCTATTTTTACATGGGCCGCATACAAATCTCTTGCATCTCTCCCACATAAAGTCGATTTAGAGTTCGGAGTAATTTTAAGATCAGTCATTTCTTCGGCGGTTGAATAATAAATGTAATTTGACCTATCGTTATATCTATTCACAAAATTCGAAGTTGGCGCTAAGATTAATTCAGATTTAGGATTGAACAAACTTGGGTCATGAGGCTGTGAATTTTCTTCCGATTTAGAAAAATAATTTCTGGCTTGTCCATAGAGTGGAGAAAAGGCTGTGATAAAAACGATTTTGAATCGTACCTCTGCATGGACGGATGATCGTAGTTACATATCTCCAGACCAATTACTGGTGAGTTTGAGGTAAAGGCGCTAACTGTTTTAATGTCGTCAAAAAATGTGACACTTTTTAACTCGCTGAAGAATGTTTGTGCGTTTGATCTAGGCAATATAAACTTCGATATTTATCAGTTTTTGAAGGAGAATAGGCAACTCTAGATAGAATAATTAACAGGAGAAAATAAAAATTTTCATTTCTAATGGGCGCGATAGTTTTTTAAGAATCGCGCCTCATAACATATTTTGAAGGATATGTGAATTTTTAAGAAAAATCCTCATATTTGAAGTCAGTTAAAAAATGACTACATTGCCATCATTAAAATGTCAAAGAGCATCGAGGTCACTTGATTTGATACTTGACAAAAACAATTTGTGGTTTAATATGAAAATTAACGGCAATATAAACTCAGTTTATTTCTTTCATATTATTGTTTCTTATGCGCTTCTCGCGTAACTTGAAAAATAATAAAATCATATGATCCATTCTCGTGATATATCATTTGTTAATTGTGAGTGCGCAGAGACTTTATTTTTCATTATCAAGATCACTCTTCGTCGCAATGTATAATAACTCGTGTGAAAAATAGATTAATTTCTCAAACATTTGGAAGATTAAAATAACCTATTTTTACTTTCTTCAACATAAAAATGATCTTTGAGTTCTCATATAAATAAAAAGCAACTTATTATTTATCTTTGGATGCTAAGTGAATTTAAAAATTATATTGTGAATTCAATTTATAGCACAGTCATATTTTACAGACGTCGACGAATGTAACGTCTTTAAATTGTTAATATCAGAATTTCTGAATTCAACTTTTTTTTCTTTTATTTGCATTTTTTTCAAAATTTATCTGGAGTGCCAATTTATCTACATTACTCATTTTCAAGGTTCTTTTTCGCCAAACACCGATCTACAAATTCAAAAAAATCGATAAATTTGTTAATTTTATACCATATGAGGCAATTTTATTCCTCTTAAACATTCTTTTTAAATTATTCACAATTTCCTTAGAAATTATATGATTTGATAAAATGAAAAAAGATTTATTTTGAGAGGTTTAATGTCTCACTCGTGCTTATATTGTAGTTCTAAAAACAGTTGACGTGTTACACGTTCTCATAAATATCTGCTTATTGAAAATATTTAACTTAACAACTCTTTCATACATCATTTTTTTCTTCAAACTTTTATCTCTATTGATGATTTCAATCATAATAGAAAAAATACATGTATAAACTATTGGTGTTTTAGCATGCTAAATTGAGCCAAATAGCATGATTCTCTTTTAGCCTGTTTAAATAATATTTGCCAGAGTAGTTCTATAAATGAAACAAAATGATTTTAATTTGATAATTTTTTTAAATTTAATCAATATGACATAAATTTTTAAAACAAATATTTTTGGAAAGTTTAAGGACTCACGAGAACTATTAAGCGCGTTTCACCACATAAAATTTAAAATCAACGACTTTTCGACCTTCATTCCTTTACATTGTTGTTTTTGAGTTTTACAATTCTCATCCCAAAAGTAATAAATATATTAAAACTGGATTTTTTCATCTTAAAACTGCTCTAAAATTAAAAAATATATATTTAAGCAATTTAAATATGCGATAAATTTTAGAATTTCTCATACATTAAAAAGGGATCAATATCTAGATTTTCCATTTTACAGAAATAAATGTCTTAAAAAAGTTGAATTAAAATATAATATCTTGCAAAACTATTAAATTTTTATTTCCCCCTGTAGAATTCTTACAGAGAGCCATTTAACAACATCTAACAAATAAATAGGAATTCTACGATTATAAAAGACCCTTTTTTTCGTCCTAGAAAAAAAGAAAACCAAAATGCTATCTTTGTCTTCTGGTGTGGAAAATTATTTTTCTTAACATCACTTCACAATTTTTTTGTTGAGCAAGGATGAGTCAAAGCTATCAGGATATCTTTAGAAGAATATTTTTTTATGTTAAGATATTTGATAAATCTCTGCTTACTAGGAGCAGCAGTTCAACTTCTTACCTCCTCCGGTACCTTTTTCCTGGAGTCGATACTATGTGTCAAGTAGTTTGGGACGTTTACCCTCTCCACGGCTCATTATGGTAATCTGGGAAGATTTCCGAATCCTGTACACTGCTTTTCTACCTATTCTAAATTTATACGTTTCGATGATCATAAAAGTTTGGTTTTTATTTCTCTCTCATTCATATAACGTTTTCAAGATAGTTTACAGATTTTAACTTCGTGCAGGCGAAAATGCCTATTTTTATTAAATTTTTAGCGAAAACATGCATATTAGTGGTTATTTTGGTAGTAAACTAATTTTTATATTTTTGTAACTTATCTTTTTTAAACATTTGACCATTTTTATATTGTATATACACGAATTCGGATGGATGTTGGAAGTTAAATATTTGTCGATATATCTTGATCACCTCATACAGATCATCAAGTAAAATATATTGGGATGTATTTTTATAACTTTCATACAAGAAATACTTCCAGAAGATATTAATGGTAGTTTTAAAGAAGAAAAAATGTAAAAAAATACAATGTATAATTTACACATTTAAAATTCAAGTTATTGTTCAAAAAATCATCAAAACGAATACCTAATTTTTTTAGACATTTTAAAAGTATTCCAACGTACTCGCCTCCTTTTCGATCAACGTTGTTTCCACAAATATTTTCCAAAGTATAAGTCGAGACTTTCATTTCTTGTATGAGTGTCAGGCAATTGGCGTTTGATCTGTCACCAGGGTTTTCTATCGTTTGCGTGTGAACTCCAGTTTCAGGGGCCACGAATCTGAGGCTATGATTAACTGTTCGATGGTTGATTTCATGAAGCGATGAAGAACTCTAAGACATCCGAAAATCTGTCATGACTGTTGTTCAAGACCTGACATTTTATATGATAATTGGGATGAGAGTATTTGCATCTCGAGATGGAAGCTGAAAAGGAAACACTCGTTAATTTTCACGATAAATACCACCTTAAATACAAAATTCCTCAGTGATCCTTCCACGGTTATATTTGAGCTTACAGAACCTAGCATGGTCTGTTTCAACTGTTAACCCAGAACCCCGAATGGGTTTAGATTTCTGTATTACAATTTAGAAGCGTATTTCCAGGTAGATAGTGTACCAATCGACTATTGATTCAGATTTTGTACATTCAGAATCAAAAGAGGCCTCGATCATTGTATCAGTATACGAATAGTTGTAAAGCAATAGATAATTTTTAATATCTATATTCAAACGATTTTTGAACGTTTTCGATCAGCACCTGACTAAATTTGAAGCAGGTATCTCGCCTACCACCTATAGTGTGTTTGTACTTTGTGCATCCTGTGTTAGTCGCCACCCATCGCAGCAGATAAGCCATGAATGTCTACTCACAACATTTCATATTTTTTCCTGTGTTAAACACTGATTTTACCGATAAAATCGACACTTATTTAGTGTTTGGAGAAGGCCATGTTTAATTCAAATATTCTTAGCTGCGGTTTGATCCCACAAAATTTGTGAGAGCTAGAAAAAATTCAAACCAACCATACAAAAGTTTCGGGATATGTCGTTTTTATGGATATATCTTTAATTAAGATTTCTATAACTATTGATGTACGACTGAGAGAGAAATAAAAACAACATTTTTGTTATTTTTAAAAATATATATTTGAATATGTGAAAAAATAGAGTGCAGGATACGGAAATCTTCTGAGGAATACGCAACAAACTGCATAATTTGAATTAACCATCGTTTCTAGGCAGAATATTTACACTTTTGATACGGTATAAAAGATAGGCTAATGATAATAATTTGTACAAAACTACCACAACAAATTTATTTGTGGTAATTCTTTGAAAAATTACCATCGCTATCATATGACAATGTTCGATTTCAAATGAAATAAGCTGATCGCATAAAGATTGGTTGTCTATAAATATTGATAAGATAAAGATTATTTGATAAATCAAGAAATTAAAGATACGAAGAAGTAAAAGACGAAGTTACTTTTGATGAAGGATCCATTTGTTCAAAATGGGAAGAGCACACAAAACAGTATCATTTAGTGTGTTTGAGAAAAATTGAAAAAACGAGTATTTTAAACTCATTAAAAATTCACATTATGGTTTTTCTAGAGGAGATCTATTAAAATCTTATATCTAAATGAGTAAGATATGATACTAGCTCAAAAACAACAAAATTTAACTTATAATTACTCTCAATATAATCTTTCACAGTATTTTGTTACCAAAATTCATTTGTGCAAAGAAAAAATACTCATTCAAAAGATTTAAGAATTGGTAGACTAAACGGAATGTAAAATTAAATAGTTTCATTTTATAAAAATTTCAAAGTTAAACTTAAATATTCCAGTTTCAAACTCTTTAATTCGATTGGGCATTCAAGATCGTAATGAGGATGCTTTCGTGCAAAGGTAAGCATGGAAGTAAATCCTCGATGTTGAAGAAATAGGTTTGGAATATCCTCTAAGTTACTACCATTCATTGTTAAGAACGGTGAGCTACAGGAGTATAAGAAAGTTGATAACTTATGGAAACAAGGATTGGAGGGGAACAATCAGAAGCCTTAGCTATTAACGAAGAAAAGACGTTGTTTCCAAAGAACCGATATTTACTTAAAAGGGTTATCATACCAGGTCGAGGATAGGTCGGGGAGTATGTAGTTAGTGAAGCTTAAATTATTATAAATTCCAGAGAAATCTTAGTGGGCGATACCTAATGAAGATGAAGGGCTAATAGGCGGAAAACTATTGAATAGAGTCACGCTGAGGCCATAAATACATTTAATCTTTTCGAAAAATATCCATGGGTTTAATTCACTCAATTAAACAAAAAATCCTATGTTAAGAATATAAAAATAAGTTTATGATGTAAATTATACGAAGGGATAAAGTTGACTAATTTTTATTTCATGAACTATGCGAGTTGGGATCAAAAGTAATTTACATGTTAAGTATTATAACACCTTTAAGAGCTGGAAAAATCAAAATTAAAGTTCATCACGAATTTATGGGGCTCCAACAAAGTATGGTTTTAATAAACGAAAGTAAAATAACTTTTTTTAATTTTCAGCTACGTGCAAGTGCATCCGTTATTTCATTGTACAGTTCAAAAAAACATTTAACTGAAGAAAAAACTTTCAAAATTACATGAAAGGACGGTAGTTAAAAAGTACCATCTTGTGTAACAGGTTGTGAAGAAATTTGTGCCTCCCATGCATGGTTTAAAATTTTCTTCTCATGCGCACGTTTAAGATTAGCGAAAATAAAAACAATTTCAAAAATCTTATGTTAAAAAATGGAAAAAATAACATAAAAATCGACTAGACTACCTAGCAGACAGTTATTGTCATCTTAATGATTTTAAATCATGAATGCCTGCATTTGACTGAAATATCTTTAAAGTTAGACTTAACAAGTTTGTTGAAAGAAAAACAAGAGATCAAGATAATTATCAGTTTTTTATCAATTCATTAGTTTTCGAAAGCTTTAAATGTTTATAATCTCAAAAAATTTTCTAAAATCTGCACGAAAATGACCTATTTTGAAGATGTCAACAAATCTATTAAAATATATTTACTTCAATTATATCTGTTTTTTATTCGATTAACAAAAAAAAAGTTGAAAAGTGAAATTTGCGAAGATCAATCATTAAATCTGTTCAAAGAAGGATCTCGTTTTACATTTTTACACACGGTAAAAATATAAACATTTGCTTAATATCAAAGGGGTTCCCTTAAATGATAAACCAAATTAAAAAAATAGTGATCAAATTTACGAAATTGTAGGTTAAAAAGTATTTATTTGTCACAAAATAAACTTGAAACAAACGTCCTTAAATTAAAGGTTGTTTACGCTTATCATACTTTATAAAAATCTATCGTTGTATGAAGGTAAAATCTAGCCTCTCTATCCATCCAAAGTTCATTTTTTCTGGCCAAACGTTGTAATTTATCGTTGAATCTTGGTCTTACTGTATTTAATTGTGATTTAACAACGGGAAAAATGTAGATGGGGTTCATACCGAGAGAGAACGGAAGGAAATAAACGGACATGGTTCCTTTTCCCCCAAAAAATTCTAAAATAGCCATTCAGTAGTGAAATCTGACATTCTCTATTCAAATAAATTGGAATTAGGAAAAAATCATTTTCGCTAGCCATTCTAACAAAAACTCCAAGAATGATTCTTTGTCAAAAGCTCCTAAAACTTCTTTGTCCGTTTCAATTGATTGAAATAGTTGTGCACAGGTATACCTCCTACACTTTTGTTTGAGAGATACACAATAGCATCGGTATCAATTGGCGAATACTCATAATTTATATAATTTTGGATCCTAAATTCTGTTTAAAAGAGAAAAAATCACACGATCTTTATTTCAAGTATTTTGTTGTAAAATAAATCTTATTAAGTTATATTTTCAGACTAAAGTTGAACGTTTGCTATTTTTATGAGCCTTTTATGAGATATCTCAATGGTTTTCAACTCGCGACTTTTCCCAATGAATTAATGCCTCAAAAGAAAGGTTGCTCTGATGGACAGAGGATATAATGAAGGTTTGAGTCAGGGATACACTGACTGATAACTGGTATTTTCATAACGAAAGAGTGCAGAAGAGGTGTAATGCGCTGAAAAGATCTGCTTGAAAGATCGTACATCCACATAAACTTTCATTGACAAACCCCGATAGGTTTCCTTCATCTCTGTTCTTCAAGAAAGATCTCGAAGTTTTTGAGATTTAATCAAATTTACAGAAAGCAAATCTTTCAGATAAACCTGTGTCCGTGAATTGTTGGTACCATTAAATATCTAATTCCGGTATTCAGTCCTGATTTTTTCCCATTATTCTTTCAACTTACTTGAACAAATCCACAAGGAAGGATTCTTAATTTCAAGACTCAATTTCCAAATTCAGCGATTTAAGGAGCTTGAGGATCCCAGCTATTTTCATAACTTCTTTTTTTGTGATTGAATAAAGATTAGAAAAAAACTTTTTGCTTGCTTCTTAGTTTGATGCGATTTAAAATAACTGGTCAAAATTATTTTTAAAAATAATTTTAAATATTCTCCAATCTTTAATATGATTTGGTTTATCATTCATGGGAACGCTGTAGTATTTTACACATTTTTTCAAAGTCAGTGATTTCCTTTATTAATTCATTTTTCATTAAATGGCTTTTGAGTATTTGCTTTTGACATTTATGTAATTAAGATAATTGGGGTAATTAGTCTAAGTCAATAAAGGAGTGTAAATTATGTTACATATCTTCACCTTCCGGAAGTGATGGGAGTATACTCCTGATTCTGTATGATACTTGATGTCTTCAGATTTCTGGGAGTAGGTCTCCGGAATACTGTCGCAATGTATCACGGGTTTGACATAAGTACATGTGGTTAAAGGGACATGTTGTTTTCTTATTATTATCGTAAATATCAACTAGCTTATAAACCGGATGCTTGGTATTTATGATCTTTAAAGGTTCCAGATTACAAGACCTCGGTATAATCTGTCATAAGAACCTAGTCCCCAAACAGAAGAATTTCTAAGTCATTGACTTGTAATAATATTTTGTGATATATTTTCTCTGTTCTTCTGTTGTCATCTTAGTCTGCTGGTGTATTTTATTGAGTGTCTCTTTCAAGTTTTTTTTAATCGGTGTCTTTTTTGATTATATATTCGTTGAGATATTGCAGAAACATTATGTCGATTGGCAATCTGACGTTTTTATCAGAGTATTTCGCATAGAGAATCCCCCTTGATTTTTCCCTTCACTACTAGCAATGATAGGGCAGCGCAATCATATAGTCATCCCAACTGGAAACATTATCATTGCATCATCAAATTGGTTCCTTGATTTTCTTGTTGAAACGTTCCCCTAGACAGTTACCCTGATGATGGTATGCAGCTGTCTTAGATCTGTGCCTTCCTACGAATTTTCATAGGTTTTGGAAGATAGAGGATTCAACCGCGGTTCTCTGATCTGAATGAATTTTCTCGAAAAACTTCAAATCTACAGATTACCATAGAAAAGAATTCTGTAACTGTTGTTTCAGTTGACTGATTCAGAACCGCTTTCATCTAAACCCCTTGAGAAAAATGGTCCACAGAAACTTATGATATAACGATTACCATTGGGACTAGTTGGTAACGGTCTGATAAAATCAACTTCCCATAGCTCAAGAGGTCTATTAGTCAACATATCCACCACTTCTGGTCAAGGTATGAAATGTTTCAATAAAAATTTCGAGCATTTGAGACAACTAAGGATAAAATTTCTAACTTCGTTGTATATTTCTGGCCAATAACAGCGACTTTATCAAAAATCGCTGCATTTATTTATTCCCAGATTGCATAAGGGTTCATCGTAGACGAGAGAAAGAATGTGATTCATCACGACTTGCGGTACCATTGGTTTTGGTCATTTGATCAATGATAATACAAAACGCCGTTATCCAATTTCAGTTTATTTCAAATTTTAAGAAGTATAGTAGCAAACGAATTTTCTTGGATATCTCATGGGTGCTTTTTGCGATTTAGAATGTACACGATTAGTATTATGTCTGTGCTATCTTTTTGTTTATCGAGGAAATCTTATTTAGGAATAATTTCATTCGTATTTATTGACCTTGATCACACTCAAGCAGTCACATTTTTGGTTCCTTTAATTTATTTTACTTCATGATCATACTCTCCAGCTCGAGTATCCATCTTGTTCTCTTGCACTTGAGATCTTTCGTCAACTTGGCTTAAGTTGGTTGTGATCTGTCGTCAATGTAAACATCGACCAAAGAAGATATTTTCAGAATTTTCGGCGTGCCCACAGTACTGCAAACAGTTCCTTTTCGATAAAAGAGTATTTATTCTTAAAAGAATTAAGCCCTTGGCTAGCAAACGCTATTGGAGTATGCTCGCCAACTATATATTGGACAAAAAGGCTAAAACTGCTTTGTCCTACGCATCGCCCGAGAGGTAAAATTTTTCATCAAAGTTAAGAAGATTCATTCATGGCATACTCATTAGAGAAGATTTAAGCTGTTCAAAAGACCTTCAACATTCTTCTGAAATAGAACTAAACTATATCTTTCGATAATAAGCTATTCAGTCGTCCAGCTATGTCTGCGAGATTGGCAAAAAATCTTTGATAGAAATTGCAGAACCCTAGAAAAGATCTTAGTTTTGATAATTTTTTAGGGGCCTTCCAATCGATAATGGCCTTTACATGACTGAGATCAGAAGAGATTCCTTTTATGAAATTATAAATCCGAAATATAATTTATATGTTGTTCATAAAATGAGGGCTGGATGAGGATATCATCTTAATTGACAACAACAGTATTTCGAATCACGGAATTAACTAGCCAGAGGGCGTTGAAAAGAACTAGGAGTGATGCATAAACCAAACGGAAGCACTTTAAATTCGAACAAACCAACTCATGGGTATGGACAGAACGCCGTCTTCTCTTTATCTTCTTCCGCGGTGTCAATTTGCCAATAACCAGATTTTAAATCTAAAATAGAAAAATGATTCGCTCCATGTAGCTTGTCGAAAATATCCTTCTGGAGCGGAAGCGAGTATTGATCTTTCTTGGTGACCCTGTTTAATTTGCAGAGGTCTATGCACAGTCGATTTGATCTGTCTTTTTCTTGGTCTCGACAAAGGGTGAAAACCATGGACTATTGCGTGCTTTTATGACTCCACTTTTCAGTATTTCTTTGATTCGAGGTTTGATTTCCATTTTTGAATTTAGGGAGACGCGATAAGGCCTTGAGCACGAAGGTATTGCTTCATTAGTGGTGATTCAATGTTTAAGTAATTTTGTAAATACATAGTCATTATCAGACTGGAGAAATGCTTCATAAACGATTCCACGGCAGATTGAATGGCTTCATGATTTTCTCTGATGCTAAAACATTGACTTTGTAGTACTTTTTTGATAGCGAAATACTAGGATGCGAAATACCGAAAATTAAATCGTTTCCAATTAGGAAGAAACGACCTAATACCATTGGCTGCTTATTCCATCCATTACAGTAAAATTCCATTTAGTATCAGCTCCTGCCCATTTGATATGGATGGTGCCCTCCCCAACTATATTGATCGGACTACCAGGGGCAGTGAGCAAATTTGAATTTGATGGTCTTAGCTCACGCATTTTATCATATAGTTCTTGTGAAGAATTGACACACACAAACCCGTGTCGTCTAAAGCCTCGACTTTAAGCTAATCTTCCACAGGAATATCTACGATTAGTAGCTTAAAATTTGGATAATTGAGGGAAGAGAGTGAAATTTATAAAATTATTTTTAATTTTGATCGAATTAAGGGTATAAATGTTAAGCGTGCCATCTCTATTTCCAACTGGCACAAATTTTTAATACTACACCGTCATTCGAAGAGCGGCCTTCGGAACCACATTTTCGGTATGATTTCTGTCTGTCCGTCTTAGGCCTTTTAAAAAGATTCAAAAGGCTGAACCCTTCCTCTAACCTAGCAAGCCTACCCTCTAAAGTATTTCGCGTTCCAGACAGCACGCGCCTTACAGATGCTACTTCTTGTGCTTCAAGGCTACTGATGTGGGATGCACCTTTTCCAGATAATATAAATCCCTGCTTTAGAACAGAGATCTGCAAAAGTCATGTCTCCCAGAATTTTGAGTTCAGTAACTGTGGCTCTTTGGAGCGATTGAAGGATCTTCTCCTTTACCATGAAATTTTTTTCTGTTTCTCCCAAAAATGGTATACTCATTGTCAGAAGTTAAATAATTTCCTGCGCAAATTCGTGGGTTATCTTCGGTGGTGCGTATGACTTTGAAGAAAAAGATTGTAAATGCTTCGCAGGGTCATCATGTATTCCCAACTGTTTCGAGATCCAATCCCTATTTCGAGTGAGCTCCTTTTCTGAAGGTGGTGTCTTGAAAGCAGGTGGCAACGAGTAGAGCTCCAAAAGAACGTCGTCCAAAAATGCAGACAAGATGGACGACTGGTGCTCAACGGTCCATGCGTTAGCCATAGCGATTGTTTCAAACCTAAAGAACCACTTCCTATCGTTTGTGTCAGATGTAACTCTTGGAATTTTTCTGTTTTCTTAAGGCCGCGGTCTCCACAAAATGTAGTATTTGTTTTTGAAATTGATATAATATCGATAATTGCGATAATTAGTCTTGGTCAATCAACGAGTATTAACTATGTTACAGAGTTGGATTATTTTTCAGATTAAATTTTGAAATTATTACAGTGGAGGTTATGAAGCTTGAAATCGTTAATACCATAAAACCACTGACATTTCTCAGTTTCTTACAAAAAATATCACAATATTCTGAAGTTTGATATCTTTTTTACCTTTTGACTCTCAATGATTGGAAATTAAGATGAGGGTTTTCTTGGAATACGAAAAAAGAGGATATATTTTGTTAGAATTGTTTGTTTCAATCTTCTTATACAGTTCTTGAACTTAGTAAATTGGTGAATTTACACCTGAGACTTAATATAATAAAAGTATAAGATATTCATGATTAATAATTCAAAAAAATCTGAAAGAATTATCTTGGAAATGATGAGTAGCAAACTTGGAACGTATCCAAAATTTAATGGAACAGGATTTTCATTAGAAATATAGCATCTTATTTATGACGTATTTCTGGACAAATTATAAGATGAAATTCAGAATTTCATTAAATATTCTGCAATAAACTTTTACAAATATTTAAGATTCTAACATTGTGTAAATTTTATCGATCGATAGATTAAAATATTTCTGTCACAAGAAAAAATCTAAGATAATTTGTTGATTTTAGCAAATTTGGAACCGTTGGTAGAGTAAAATATAAGTATGCGTGATAATCTTGCTATTTCAGAATTCATAATATGTCATGACCATGCCGCTTTTGAGTGGGATTGTTAAGGAATAATAGGGATTCTCTTTAAAATTAGAATTAAAGCTTTAAATTTTATTTCAACAAACATGAAAAGTTATTTCACATGCCTCGTTAATATGCCCAGCTTCTCAGTTAAATAAATAACCTTACCCCTAACTTAGTTTTCAACCTCCTGGATTCGTATTTTCGAAAATATTGGAATGATAAGTAAGAATTAACAATATACCAAGTGACTAATTAAGAGTAAACTCATTCGATTCACGCATACAACTCTTCAACAGAACTGTATCATATTTTGAAATATTTCTGGTTCTTCTTAAACTGGAAAATTTTTGATTAACTGTGAACCACTCAGAAAGTAATCAGTCTGGTATTGGCACGTTAATTGATCTACTAGACAGTGAGTTTCCCCGTAGTAGCTAATTATGGTTTTGTAGGTTACTAAACTAAATGCTACGCTTTTTGCGAAAATTTAAATTTCATGGATTTCTATAAATTGAAGTGCTTTAAAACTTGTCAACATGTGATTACTGTGATCGTGAGTAAGTCAGCAATTATTTTTAAATGAATACATATCAACACTTCTAATGTTAAATTATAAGATTTTGAAAAAAAATGATTTTTTAAACATTCGAAAAAAGTTTTTATCAATTAAATTTGATCTTCTTTATGCCGTCATATTATAATTTAAATTAGGAGTTATGGATTTTTAGAATTGCGTCAATTGATTATTTTATAGTTTTTGAGCATGCTCAATCTTTAGGGATTTGCACGAGTTTTGCATTCTATAAAAAAGCAACCTTTGATGATCAAAATATAATTTTTAGTGTATCTACAATTAAAAAGTTTACTTGAAATATATTTTAAGTGCATTTGCAAACATAAATTGAAACATTTTCTATTTTATAACTCATTTACTTTGATTAAAGAATCGTTTGTTTGATAGTAAGAAATTAACCATTTTTAATGTTCGGTTAACTCAGCAATTTGGATATATTCGAGTTCAGTCCACCCCCTCCACATTATAATTTTGTCAAATGATTAAACTTTTGTTGATAATCAAACTGAGTAAAACCAGAAATAAGATTTGCACAACAATAATCAATCTGCAGAAATCAGTGAAATGGCTGATCGTATAGAAGTTAAAAAATAGTGATATGGGTCTTCAAAAAAACTTGCCCATAAAATTTCATTGACGCGCATGCTAAATGTGATAACTAATCTTTAAGATTAAATGGTGATATCGAGTATAGATAGGTATGAAAATTGTCTTGGTGACCCGTTCCATCAACATATCATTGTATGACGTTATTCCATATTTATCATTGGGTACAGAAGTACGTCAATGAAGCCATTATTAACTTGTATTTACCTAAAATTATATTTTATACAAGAAGAAAATTATTTTAAAAACAAAAAATTTTCTATCGAGCAGAAAGCCATTATTTTAAATTTTATGTATCGTGTGGGGGTGCAAATTAAGTAAAGTATCGAATTAACCTTTTTTGAAAATTTATTTTAACTTTTGTGTGAATAACTCAAGATGAACACATTTTATCACGGGCATGACTTGGCAAAACTGTATCCTTGGCTAATTTTATGACATTAAAACGTTTTGAACTCGGTTCCCAAGTTCGTGGTAATACTTATTTTCCAACAATCTGATTCATTGTTTTTGAATAGAAAGGATAAACCGAACCTATCCGGGCACTGTCGGAAGAAGTTTAAGATCATTTGCGCTCTTCGGTGAAGCTCTAATTACTACTTTTGCTACTCAGGGCCTTAACGCCCCGTTCTTGATATTCTGCTGACTTTTACATATAGTGCGTGCTTGTGTGGAACTTTCACATACATAAAACCTAATCCTCTGCGGAGACCTTTAAGGCAACCTTACCCCTGATGTATTGGTCCATTGGGCACTCTGATTAATCAATAAATTTTTAACTTTCAAAGCATTTCAAGCAATAAAGGATAAGATTTCAAGTCAATAGGTTTCATTTCTATATTTGCAGATTTCATCCAATCAAGTTAATAACTATTAAAACTACATTCAGTATAAATCGGAAAATTTTCTAATTTTTGTTAAATTTAGATTTTGAGACTCCCATTGTCATTCAAAGCTCATTTTTTATTCAATATATACCAAAGATGGAACGATTATTTGCAAATATTTTTGTGAAATGTCAAGAATTTCCTTATTCTACATTTGGTATAAATCTACTTCATTTTATATGAAGCCTTTTTATCTTCGAATATTAAGTTGGTCGTTTTCCTCTTTTCAATTTATTTAACATCTTTAAACGTAAAATCAAATAAGGAAAAACCTTAACTTTCCTAGCTTGTTGATTTCAAAAGTGATGCATTTAGTGTTAAAAATGTTCTTCATGAAAAATGTAGTTATTTTGAGTGTTTAAGAAATCTTGTGGAATCTAGTTATCTTTATCTATGAAAGATATGATAGAGTTAAGCATGCTCATTTTTAAACAGTCAAATCTTATAAAATCGCATTGAATGGTTTTTCAAGAATGTCGTATTTTTCTAAAATTCATAAAAAACCTCCATAAAATCATTTTAACTTTCTAGACAAACTTCTATCCTTAAAAAACGCACATGACCTTTCTATAATCAATCATGAAACAATGTTCGAAGTTATGGAAAAGTTTAATCTTATAAATTTTAATCCATTGAAGATGGTTCCTAAATTTTCCAAACCTCTCGTTATTTCTCGAGAAGTTGAAATATTTTATTGTTCTTTTAGGATTCTTTCGAGCTTTATGTCATTCGTTAAAAATTTTTTTGAAACTTTTTACATAGTATTTGGCGATTCATAAAGAAAATTAAAAAAATTCTGTCTGTTGGCTAAAATTGTCTCGAATATCCGAATCCCACGTATATCCCTGTGCATTCTAGCAGTATAATTTGAAAAAATGTCAAAAATCTTAAGAAAGCTAATTCTAAAGTGCTCTATCGAAGACCGTTTTACACGTTCTACAAGTTAAGGCCAACGTTATAAACAACCGTTTGTAGCCTTGTTAACGGGTTTAATTCTTTTTAATCGACTCGATCGAATTTTATTTAAAAATCAATTTGATCTTATCCTACATTATTTCTATTTTTTTTTATGATTGTGACCCTCAAAATGGCGATTTATCGAAGACGAGCGGGATGCGGTAACTCCTGCCGACTATTCTCCGTAAGTTAGTTTTAAATTTTATTTATCCAAGGTCTACTCTCGATGATGATGATAAAAAATCTCGCCTATATTTTGTTTTTTGCCATTTATTTGGTCATATTTTTATAAACTTCCTTCAATCATGAGTAAAAGGGATTCTTAATTTATTTAAACGCAGTTTAAGTTGCATAAAAATTATTGATTAAAAGTAAAATGAGACACACGGCGAGCACTAGGGAACTCAAGGCACTTTTTATATTGTTTTGGTTGACAAAAAATAACCCTGGGCTCTAATATTCACCGCTATCTGAGTCGATAGGAGTCTAATATAAACATTTAGATTGATTGCTTTCGTTTCACCGAAGATGGAAATCGCAAAGCTTTAATTCTTCTCAGTTCGCAAGACAGACAAAATTTTTTCAAGCCAAAATAATCTTTGGCGTGTTTGAAAATACTAGGCATGCCAAGTATTTCAGCTCTATACCATCGCAAATATACATTCGTTATGTTATGTTTCGAAACAATTTACATCGTCTAACCGTCAAATATCTCTCAAGGAAATCACTATATTTTGTGTTTAAAAGTCAACTTTTTCTTCTTATCGTCGAAAAAACAGAAAAGGAAGATTTGGTAACGTCAAAAATGTTGTGAATCTTAACAATTCTTCAAAATTTCTCTAAAATTGATTTTTTTGATGATCGTTATGCTTTGATTCATCATATGAATAACAGTTATTCATCATTCATAGGTTAAAGAGCAGAATAGTCTTCAAACTTTTCTGATGTTATAAAAATTAATCCTTTGTTCGTTTTCATCAGTGAAAATTGATTTTAATGACATTTCGAACTAGTTTGTAAAATAATGATCAATGGCACCTTTTTATCAATTTTAAACTTATTTAAGCACACCCTGAGAAATTTGAATGGCGTGTATCGATACCCTAAAAAATATTAAATGCCACGTTTTATGAAAAAAATCGTTTTCTTAAAAGATACTATAACACTCAAAGGCTAAAATGCGATTGTCGAACGTATCTCTACTCTGCATGTTTTTTAAAACCATGTGACAGAAGTTCATCTATGTTCAACAGGAATAGAACCCAAACAGAGAATTTTAATCTATGAATAATTTTCACAAAAGTTATCTTCAAAGAATTTTAATATCATTTTTGGTTTAAAAAAAGGGTGCACATAAATAAATGGTGATGGTATTGATGAAGGAGAATCTTAATATGTAATTGGCGAACGCGCAGATGCGCGAATTAGTGAATAATAATGGCCTTTTCCACGAGTAGCTATATTAGTTTGTTATCACAAAAACTGATAAAATTCTTGATTTGTAATTAATTTGAATATTTTTAGTGGGTTTTTACATAATTAATAACTCAAGTGTGATTAGTTATTTTCTACGATGTATTATTCTTGGATATATTTTTCACACGTAAAGGAAAGTAGTTTTAAAGCATATGGAATAGATGTTGTGCCTATTGATAATTTAAAAAAGTTTTTGGAGTAAAAGGGATCATATAAAATAGCATATTTGAAATATGATGAATTAACTCGGTCTAGTTTTGATTTTTTCATGTTCGAGATTGATTTTTAGTAAACGAGAATCGTTTAAGATCTTTAATTAATGCTTCCAGTATTTTCAAATATAGTTTTTAAAAAATATTTCAAATTCACCTTTAAAATTTTGATGACTCATTTATTTTCAAATTAAATTGAAACTAATAATGGATCTTATAATTTTCAAGAACGTTCTATTTCACTTTTTGCTACCAAAAAGTTTGATTTTAACGAACGAAATTTTAACTTATCACAAGTTAAGTGAATTCGTTGAGTAGAACTTTCTTTGTTTGAAATAATAAAAAAATATTTTTTTTTGAAACGCCAAAATTTTATAATATCTGACAAACCCCTAATCTAATAAGTTTGCAAAGAATACATCATTTAAACTCCACAAAATTCACAGAAAACTCCCAGAAAATCTTCAATATAAGTTACTTGGTGAAATATGAAAAATCACAAATGGTGTTAAAGATAAGTTAAAAACACGCCGATATATTCAAAGTACAATTGTATTTACTCTCTTCTGTTAAGTTATCGTTAATTTTGGCCTTTCAAGGTTATACGTACTTTAGGCCTCCTTGTCAGGATTAATCTCAAATAAGACGGTTAGAGCTACACTACGTAGAGGCTCACCATACCCTCCGCTTATTAGGACAACCTTACTTCTACGATATAGGTTATGTGGGAACAAACATCTTTGCTTAATTTCTCTTTAGACTTTAGATAATAAGCCGTCCATAGTATGTCTTAATAAACTGGAACCTTCCCTTAATGCCTATACTTCCCCGGGATCTTCATAGGCCCACATCGATGAGAGTAACAACATCAAAATTAATACTGGTCTTATACTATTTAAAATTTCCCAAAACCATCATTATAGGTCAGGGAAATAATTGGAGTCGCGAGTTTATAAAATCTCTCTGACAGGTTTTCATATCTTAATTTTTTGTACGTTATCGAACATTATATTTATGATAATTTTACCAACTCATTTAAATATAAATGTGAGACAAGAAATTCACTCGAGAGAGATGAAAAGCGTAAGTTTGTCGCAGATAATTAAAATAGGTATTTATGATAAATTTCGATTTAAAAATAGAAGCGCGAATTAAATGTTTTAACATCAAAAACGAATCAAGAAGAGATGAATTTTGGAAATCGAAACTTTATGAATATCACAATCAAAGCAATAGGTTAAACAGCTACAAAAATTGAAAAATTCTGTAAATTTATACTGAGATGTGTGGGTGTTTTGACGTTAAGGAAGAAATGTGAGAAAATACGTTCATATTTTATCGAGCTAAATTTTAAAATATTTATAAATCTCAATTTTTTATTGGTTTTCTAACTTAAAAAGAAAAAGTGTCAGTAAAATTCTCAAATTTAAAGTCAACAGTTTTTTAAATTTATCTGAAATTCAATTTCCTTAATCCTCTGTTACTTAATTTATAAATGCATTTTTCAGTTTAATTTTGTTTAGAAAAATATCAAATTTTATTGATTTCGAAAAGGTATGTGACCATAAATTGTATAATTATGTTCGGTGACAAATAATTACGGCCGCAGCTTAGTTGGGAAGCCAATATTTACAATAACATAAATCAATTATTCGAATTTTCGGTCAACTGAACTGCCTGTTGTCTAAACGTGCTAATTTTCATTTTTAAAATAAAATTAGGCATCTTTAAAAATAATACTCACAAAAAGAAAATTTACAATAATTTTGAAAACGAATTAAAAACAGATTTTGCGAATCTTTCGTGTTTTTAGCGTAATATTTAACATTTTATGAATTTTTCATGTCAAAATATTTCAACAATTCATTTTTAGTCTTATGGTCAAATTTCGAATTTATTCCGAATCTTTTAAAAATCCATGTCTTTTTTCATAAATTTTATTGTTTTTCGTTGTGCATGACAAATGAACTGTTTTTTGTTTAATTTTAAAATAAATATATTTTCACATGGATGATTTAGCGTTTGTTGTTTATCTGTGTTGTAGACTCATAAAACTGCATGATCATCAACATTATCTCGAAGAGATGAAATTTGTGACATTGAGAGTTATTTCATATTTTTACTCATCGATACATTACAGTCTAAAATCTTGACACTCAAGGTTCGTTTTCTATGAATTAACGTCTTCTGAAAAAAACGTGGACAAATTGGAGGAAAACAATTTTGGATAATTTTCACATTTGTATCTTAAGATAACAAACTGATGGAAATACAGGTTTTAGAGTTTCTGTATTAATCCTAATCATCGATTACATAAATTTAATATTAAATTTATTATTAAAACACGATATCTCAAGTAGAAAGTAAATATTTTTCACTAATTATCCCATCTAAGAGAAAAAATTACGCGAAAAGGTTATAAAAATCTGTTTTGTTGATTATAATCTTCAAATATTTGACATTTATCACACATTTAAACATAAAGAAGCGTTAATTTTCATTTATCAACTAAAAGGTTTAATGGGTTATTTTGGAACAGTTTTTTGGTTTATCAACATTTTCTGGTTTAAAACTGTTTGGGAGTTACGTATAAATGACCCAAACATTTTTACTACGTCTCATAATTATATTATGATCAATGGAGTGAATATTCCCTTCCATACCGTAACTTTTATCAAAATATATAGGCACGTATAACACGAAGTTCAAGTCACAACTTATACAGGCTAAAATACGAAGAAAATTCTGAGCTTGTATACTTGTATACAATCAAGCCTATGTTTGGCCCTCATGAGATGGATTCAGCTTTGTATAGGATCGGTTTAAATACCAAACGATATGAGCTTTTGGAAGAAACAACAAAAACTCAGCTTTTCGAATGAAAAATATGTGGGCGAATCAAAACGTGCTTGTGATTCTATTCGTGGAAAAAAACATTTTGAGAATACGAAGAAAAAACGAAGCCAAATTCTTAGAAATTATTCCAAAAGAAAGAGTTGTTGATGTTTTTCTAAATCCCTCACAAGAAAACCAAATACTTTTCCTTTCGGAAAGGAATAACGTATCTTTTTTTAATTAAAGTTATATAAATTAGTGATACAACCAACAAACCAATACAAAATCGTTGAAAACATCTATAGATACACGTGGTAGGAGGTTATATTGATCAAGGCAAGAATCACATTCAAGATTGCTGTTTATAGAAGGTGATTTTAGACTAATTATCGAAAAGTAGGACAAGATGAGCTACATTCTAATATTCTAAAATTGTGGGAAACTAAGTTACACCAACTCACACACATAGCTTATAATGTAACAAAGTTTGGAATTTTCGGTGAATATGTATTCTTTACGGAGATTGTAAAGCGATTTGTATCAATAGATACCGCATAATCATGCAATTTTATCGATTTATTCAATTTTATCGAGGGTAATAGTTAAGGTCGAATTTCCTGTCACATTACATTTAAAGGTATTTTTAAAATTATTTTTTGAAAATCCGAAATGTGTTTTTACAAAAGCGCGAAGTGTTCGTTTCGGCACAAGATAACTTAGGTGGAGTGTCCTTGTGGTATGGAAATGTAGACCAGTCAAAATTTTCACAATTGGATATTGATCTGTTTAAAAATTTTCAGTTTTACGATTTATAGAATTTTAGTTTCTCATACGACAAAATTATGGCTTTAAAATTCGTGCAGGGATTAGATGGATTGGTAATTTTAACGATTGAATCACGTATCCCACCAAATAATCGTTTTAACGATTTCCTTGAAAAAAACGAAACTTTGACATTTATTTCTTTTACTCATGGAACTACGTGGACGCACCTACGAGTGAATATAGGAGATAACCTTTCTAAATGCCAATGGGTTTAATATATTTTTTATTTTCATAGCCAAACTGTCAATTTATCATTCCGTTATCAAAAGATTCGTTAATAGATAACCAAATATGGTACAATGTAGCTAATCCGTCATTGCTGATTTGCAGAGGTAACTATGATTTTTGATATAGGATACGTTTTGAACGAAACTAGGAGAATATATAATGGGCATGCAATTTCTCGCGATGCGGGACTCACTTGGAATAGTGTTATTCATACTATTTATTCAGCTTAAGATAAACTTTTCACATATCTTCATTTTAAATACTGGGGAAATTCTAATAGGAACCAAAGAAAACAGCGACCACATATAGTAACTATATCTATGTTAAATAAAGCTACAGCCTTGACGCAGGAAAAGAATGGAAAATAATCTATATAACGCAGTCGTCGGAAAAAATCGCTCATATAACTACTAGCACAAAAAAATCCTCATTTCTGGTTGGAGTTTTATTTCAACAACAAAATTATCTGGAATATTCATTTGGAATAATTGATTTTATATCAATATTTAGTATTTAACATTCCAACTATCTCAGATAGAAACTGTACACGCGATGAATATTTTAAATTCACACCAGGTATGCACCCAGAAGAAAATTGTTTCCAAGGATTGAAGGGTACCATATTTACAAAGAAGTCCGATGCAATTTGCCTTAATGATGTCAGTCAACTTCCTCCCATCGAAAAAGTACCATGTCAATGTACACAAGAAGACTATCAATGGTTCTTAATGTAAATGACTTAGTTCCTTTGGATATGTATCGAGAAAGGGAAAATGCTTTCAGATGCTTTTCTATAAAACAGATATATCAGAGAGTAGTGAAAATTATAAAATTGGATCATTTGTGCCTGAACAGAAAAGGTTATTGATTTTAGAAAACGTAGAACGAGATTACACCTCGACGATAATTGTGTTGAGAGTTATGGTAATATTTCAAAGCAGATGGATATAAACAAACTGAGCTGTAAATTTACATTTCTAATAAAAGACGACTCCTCGGCAAATTTATTAATGATAAAAAATAAAATAATTATACTTCACGATAAAATGAGAAAATATGATATTCACCCAATAGCCTTACAAACAACGCGTACTATGATATATTTTGAATTTGATACATATGAGAAGTGCCTATATATACTTTGCAACTCGGGGATCATCAGGAAATGCTACGGAAACAAATTTTTGATCAATAATCTAAAAGAAGAAATTATAGTTCAAGATGTAAATATTAGAGGTTTTCGCATCGATAAAAAACTTCACTACATTTATTACTTTGGAAAGTACAGCATCCATGTGATAAATCTAAAAACATTCGTCAAGAGGAAGATTTTTGAATCTACAGATTACCTATACTATCTTTATTTAAATGAACAACATGGGTTTTATTTTTGTAATATATAAGAATTATCGTTGCATCCTCTTACTCGGTGACATCTCCTGAATCTGACAAACTAGTAACAAAATTAGCCGTGACTGGAAAAATACTCCAAGAACTTTTGGTTCATCAAAAAGTAAGATCAATCGAATACCACGATAACGGAGACAAATGCATTTATATGCAAAAAACCTTAATGTTTCATAATCAAACTTCTCTTACTTTAACAGCAGTATTCTTCAAATTAAACTGTTAAGCATCCATCTCAGCTCCCATGGATTATAAACACTAGACATCATGTTAAAATTAGCAAACATGGAGTTGTTTCTGGTGAATATTTTATACTTTTAAAAAATATCGACGGGGACATATTCTTTCAAGTGATGATTCAGGTAACGATGAAATAAATAAGTGAGATTTAAATAACGGCTGTAAATATGCAAGTTGTGAACACTTTCTGCTTTCCAAAGGGAAGATTTGATTACGAATGTGGATGTCCTGATCATATGATATATAATAAAATAAAACATGCGTGTGAGTGTCCCTTATCATCTCCGAGTTGCACACGTTATATAGTTGGATAACTATCAGCCTGTCGAGAGGATGAATATTTCTGTAAAAATCACAAATGCATTGACTCAAATTTTATATGTAATGATATCGATGACTGCGGGGATAGGTCTGATGAAAAAATATGCCACAAATGTTTTCATTTTATATTACAGATAGATTGCAGACCTGATGAATTATCATGTGATAATAATCATACATGTGTAAAACTCAGCCAGCTTTGCGATGGGATAGACGATTGTAAAGATAAAAAAGATGAAAAAAGGTGTGATCAATGTAAGTTGAGTTTATTTTACACAAGTGGTTCCAAAATGTTCAGCCGGGATGTTTCAATGTTTAAACGGTAGCTGCATTGCAAACTCGAAGTTTTGTGATGGAAATTTCGACTGTGTCGATAGAATTGATGAAGAAGACTGTGAAAGTTAAGAAACTGCTAAATTCAGTAACAAATGTAAAATGTATGGTGCTCAGTGTGATGATGGCGTATGTGTTCTTTCTGAACATATATGTGATGGTGTATTTCACTGCAAAGATTTTAGCGATGAACGCTCCTGTAGAATTTACTTTTTATAAAAGGTGATCCAAGGACCTTTACTCATACAAACTTTTCTTGTTTGGTATACTGTGACAATCAATGCATGCCGCATAATAAAATATGCGACCATATTACAGATTGCACCGATGGTTCAGATGAAAAGAGCTGCAGTAATTATTTAAGCAAACAAAGATTTTGGTGCGACTTGCTCAAATGTCAAAAATTTTCCTTGTGAAAAAGAACATTTGTGCTTTGCCTCCCAAATTTGTGATGGATTCTTCGACTGTAAGTTGAAAACAGACGAACTGAATTGCAACAGTAATTTTTCAAATGAATTCAAAGAAGTAAAACAATGCCCAACCGAAGATCGTTTTACATGCATAAATGGACAGAAAATATGCCCTGATTCCCTTTGTGACGGTGTGAATGACTGTTTTGACAAATCTGATGAAGGAAAATTATGCGGTTTTATTTTTATCATTAAAATTAGAGACAAAAACGCAGTTATCTCTTTTTAAAATGGAAGAAAATAAATATGGAAAAGTAGCATTCTATTGGAGGACGAATAAAGAAGAAAATGAACCGTTTGAATTGGAGTTATTCTCAAAGTATTTGATATTTTCGATCCAGTGATCCATTGAGAAGAGTTTTTCACAGTAAATCTCATAGAAATGCTCGAATTGTTCTTTCTGATCATAAAATTTGCGAAAGATATATATTCACTGTTACAACTAAAAATGGAATTGCGAGATCGATCCATTTCACTTATTATGAACTTTACACCCGAATAAACCTCCATCATATTTCTTATGACAGTTCGAAAAATCTGCTCAAGTGGAACAGCGACGATCGAGGTTGCATGCCTAGATCATTTTATGTAAATAATCTTTTAACTTCCAGATTGAATGCTGGAATGCTGATTCAATAGTATTCAAAAATTTTTCTGTATTGAACGCTATCTTTATTGATAATCAAGCACCTATGACGTGTAAAGTAACTTTGAATTCGTTTCATAGGTTGCTTCCTGTCCAACGCCGGTTTTTAATCTTTCTTGTTCAGATTTTTCTCGTGGCATTAAAATCAGATCTCAAGGTTAATTTTTAATAAAAATGATAGTTCCTAGCAATATACCTATGATACTTATCATTTTGCTGATTTGCTACCTTTTATCCATCTTAATCAGGATTTACAGAAAAATGAAATTTTTTGAAATTATGGCGATAGTTTATTGTTTTGGAGTTATAAAGTCTTTAATTCAAAAAAGAGGTAACACTAATTTTAAATCAAGCTTACCGAATATCATAATACACTCAAAGCAAAAATTAAATAAAGAAGACGCCATAAAACAATTTAAACAATAAACAAATAAAATTAAGTAGCTAAGAGCAATTTATGAAAAACATCAAAATTATAAAACTTATTCTTTTCTCTGTTAAAATTCTCCACGATCGATTACAAATGTTACAATTTGAAAATTAAATTTTTTATTTCCAGTGTTTTAAAAATAACGAAAACGTGCAATCTTAACTTTTTCAAAAAAATTAGTCTAATTTGATTTTTCATCTTAAATTGTATATTAACTCAGATAAGTCTCAGTACATGTATATTTTATTTGAGAACTGCTGTAATATAAATGATTCACTTCCTATAATTCATATTTACACTGCTATTTGAAGGTATGAGGAGAATTTCATGATATTTATAAATTGAGTTTAAAATTAAAAAGTCTTGCTAAACTTTGATTTTTTCTATTTCACTCTTAAACCTCATTAATCTCACTTACTCACTCTTAGTAAGGGAAATTTATCTTATGACGTTGGTCTTTTCTTATTTCAACACCTTTTTTCATTAAAAATATTTTATGTGATATAAAAAAACGAGGGCTTCTATTTTAGTTCTCAAAAATATTAAAATATTTTTTTATTATATTTTGATTTGTGATTTATAATCAAAATTAAATCAAATCCATGAATCCTGAAGACATTTCCAATATTGATTGAAAGTAAAACCATCATTTATTAACTCTGTTATTTATTTCTTAATTCTGGATAAAAAACATTTTTTATCACTTAATATATGAGTTTAATTATTATTTTGACACCTTATATTCTGTTTACAGTCTTAATAGTACCACATAAGGATGTTTCCCATATAAATAAGGAATCTTTACATTTCTATTCACTTACTTTAACTTTTGAATCAATAATTTTTAAAAAATTAATTCGACAAGCTTCCTTTTATTCTTATTCGATAAAATTAAAAAAGATTTTTTTAATTTGTAAAATTTGTACATTTTTAATCTTTTCCTGCCAACAGTAGTTTGGTAAATAAAATAAATGGGGGAAATTAAAATTTTCAAACATATTGTGGACATAGATAATTTTTAATATTCGTCTAAGATTATCTGTTGAACCAATAAAAATTTAGTTTATACTCAGAGTCATTGTCAAAAATAAATAATGAAATCCGGATTTCAAGCGATTTTCAAAAATATACAGGCCCAATGCTCAACTCGTGATCAAAATTTTCATCGTTTGGTTGCTAAAATTTATATTTTTCGGATGTAATAAACTTATAAAAATCATACTCGTTTATGCTAAAAAACTTCCCAGCTTTGACCTTGTCGGTTCATTTGATGAAAATAGTTCAAATTTTACCTTAAACATGAAGAAAATAAAACTTTATTTGACAGGGATTAAAAATTTAGTGACACCACTTACAAATCTATGATTTTTTTTCGCAAGTAAAATTTTATGAAGATTTTTCATAAAATTCCTTTTATTTTGATGATAATTCAAAATTTCCAAATTATTAATGGCGAGTTTCCACAATTTAAAACTGTTCTCTCTATACTAGATTAAGATAAAGAAAATCAATATGGTTCTACATGTGCGATTTTCGATTGTTTTCAAAATTTATGAAATATTCCCCGGGTTTTATACTTTATATTGAACTTTAGAATTGAATTTCTAAGCTTAACCAGGTCTATTGAAAAGCATTTTTTCTTATTCAAGATATTTTACTCGAAATGAAATTAATTTGAACAGTTTATCCTTTATAAAACATTTCTAAAACGATGATAAAATCTGAAAGCTTGAAATATTTAAAATTTGTGACATCTCTAACTTCATAGATCTATTGATTAAGTGTAAATCATAAATTTCTGCTTGATTTATTAGCCCACAGAAATTTATTAAAATTAAAACGGTTTCGGAATAATTCAACATTTTATTTTTCAAAAAACCGCCAGTTCAATTATTATCGAATAATGACACGAAAGCTTAGATTTTAAATCTGGATATATTCACCAAACTTAAAACAGCAATGATCGAGATTTGTGAAATATTTATATTTGTCACAAAGCTGAATCTAGTTAAACCCAGAAAAATAAGTATTCTTAATTCGTGTTGCTTCGACAATTAAAAAATTCTCCAACTCGTTTTGCTTAGTTGGTAACTAAACCAGTTATTTGAAAAAGATACTTCAATCACGAAATCATACTTTTATATTTTACGAGAATTTTATAAGAGGTAGATTCAGTCTAAATTGTTCAAATTTAAGAAAACCCAAAAATACGAAACACGATCGTTGTAAAATATTTCCTTGTCTGATAAATTGATCAATCTTAATAAATTTGAACACAAATCATTCGATTCGTTTGAAATTCAATATTTAAAATAAATTTTCGTTTTTTTTTGAAAAAAATTCACTAAAATTTTTTTAAGTTCAAAGATCAAAATATGCATTTTAGTATTAAATTAGAGATTGTAACAACTAAGTTCCTTTCGTTCCTTAACTATCAACATACATAGAAATATATTTTAAGTATTTCTCAAAATTACTCAATATAAAAAAAACTTTAAATCCTATTTATGTGAAATAAAATTATTTTACTTTAATTGTTACAAATTAAGAACTTTTCTGAATTTGAATATGGTTAACTCATCCCAAACAACATATTCTTCAAAGGAAAAGTTGACCAGAATGCCTAGATGGTGAGGCTTTTAGTGAGTGATTATTCCATTTTCCCGACACTTGATAATATCAAGTATTCTATTTGTGTAAATGCCATAATAGAAGCGAGACTCGGAACTACAATTACCTTTTAATTTGAGCAGCAGAGAAGCGCGTTCGTACACTTAAACTTTCTTCATACAATTTCATGACAGATATTATTCATTTCTTGCTTAAAAAATATAATCAAGTCCTTTAATTTATACTTATCAAAGTTAGATTTTTTCTTTCATTTCGTGTTAGTTTCTTAATTTTTGACTTAAAAGCAGGGGGAAAGTAATCATCTGAATACCATGATTGGCTGATCGAAAATCATTCAAGTTAAAAAAGTTATGGTGAAAATTTTAAGATAATTTGTGCCTGAAAATATCGAACTTAATGCAGCATATTTAAAGAAACTTTGATCGAATTATTAATCTTGTAAATACTAATTTATGAAAGGAACAAAAAAAATCTTCATTTTTATGTGTTAAAATCAGTGAAAATTTTCATGATCGTAATTTAAAGTTTCTCTCACGAAAGGTTTAAGCTATTATTTTGGCTAACCTTGATCTAATTATTTGAAATTTGAAAATGGATTTAAATTTTTTACAGAGGAAAACAAACCCTGACCGTATTTTGTCAATATAACCATACGTATGTACGTTAAAGTTAAAAGAAATCTTTCGATTCTAAAATCAACAGCATGTGGAATAAAAATTTAATCTACATTTTGTTAAATGAAGACGAAAGGTCTTAAATGTCCACGCGTCAATCTATATTATTTCTTTCATGATGGTTAATTTTCCAAAGTCAACATTAATTCAGCGATATGGGATATTTTATGAACATTCTCATTATCATTCTACCATATTTAAAAACTCGAGCATGTCATGTTGATACATGACTTTTATTTTCACAAACTGCATTAACTAAACGTGAAAAATGAAATTAACTTCCAAATATTTTAATAGTTAATTTGTTTTAATTCTACGTATAAAAATATATTTCACATTTATTTCATCGATGAGTAAAAATAATTTTCATGATGCACTTGATAATGGTATTTTCACCTTAAATTGAAAAGTGATTTTTAAATTTTGATTTTTTTTTAATATCAGACGATAGTTTTTCATTTGAGATTTTGTTTGATTCTGATGAATGAAATAAAATACAATTATTTTTTCAAAATTAATTATCGTAACAGCATTTATCCATTTACACGACCTTGAAATTCTTTATCAGAATTGGTTAAAACTGCGGGTTAGGATGAAGTTTTGATCGCGTTCTTATAAATATAATATAAATTACATTAAAATAAATCGAGTCTGATTTGAATTAAGAAAATCATAAATTGGACGTCTATTTTTGATAGCTAAATAAAATAATGATCAAAAAGCATGGTTAATCTTGACAAACCTTCTAATCCAAAAACACTTAAAAAACATTCTTAAACATCAATATGTGGAACATTATAGATTTTGCATTTTGCTTATTTTATGAGACGTATTTCATGTTTATAAACTCGGAGTGTCTGAATTATTTTCAGAGTTGTGCGATTCTTAACTTCTTCAGTGATATGTAGATTTGGCGAGCATGATGATAAGTTTTTTAAGTTTTTCATTTTAACCTGATCTTTCATGTTTTATTAAGTTGTTAAAAATATTGGACTAACAACGTATGAAAAGCAATTTTAATTCATTTGGCGAAATGAATTTACCTAATACTTTTTTCTGGATAAACGACCATCTCTATTCATAATTTTCCCTTAATACCAATTTACTTGAATATATTCTGTGAGTTTAAATGGAATTTCAACGCTGTGCTTCATATTCAATGATTACATGTTGACATATATGCCATGAA
>JALDNG010001126.1:0-67188 GCA_024349245.1 Neodontobutis hainanensis | reverse complement strand
TTACATATTCAACACATAGGCATGAACAGTTCTTCCTGTAAACCTTTAAGTCATCAACAACTTTCAGGATCAGGTTTCCTGGTGACTAGAAGGAGCATGACCTACAAACATAATATCTAGCACTCATTCATTCATTAATAGCACTTAGTCTTATTTAGAGTAATGGTGGGTAAACTTGCACATGAGGCAGCCGGAAGTACACCCTGAACTGTTAGTTACCAACTTATCAAAATCGTGTGATGCATGACAGAGAGAGAAGAGGGACACAGCTTTCTTGTTGTAAAGTGGGGCTGAGGGCCACCACTGCACTGCACCAAATCATATCTGAAAATTGTAGTGATCATAGTAATTCATTACAGAGTGTAAAAGTATGTAAGATTCTGTGAGTAAATCAATTCATGTACTTTAGGCAGCTACACCAAGACAAGTCCAAGACTTTGTAAGGATCAAGATTAGAGTTGAGAACACGGTCATGGATAAGATAGATACCAGAAAACAGTTAACAATTGTGGAGGGTAAAAAATAATCAGAGGGATGTTTTGGTATTAGGATAAAATACAATGATAATGACATTATCCAACAGCTGTAGTTTGGGCTGGTCTGGGTTTAAAATGTCATTGTTTCACTCGAGACAGTGAGAAGACGGTGTTAACATAACTTTCAGAGTCTGAGATAAGACAAAAAACAATAAAATGTGGTCTTCAGAGCAGTCTCAATATTAGTCTAAATTAATCTATAAGTGCTACAACACTGTCACATCATTAAATATACTACAAACCCGATTCCCAAAAAGTTGTGACGCTGTACAAATTGTGGATAAAAAAGGAATGCAATAATTTACAAATCTCATAAACTTATATTTTATTCAGAATACAACATATCAAATGTTGAAAGTGAAACATTTTGAAATGTCATGCCAAATATTAGCTCATTTTAGATTTCATGAGAACTACACATTCCAAAAAAGTTGGGACAGGTAGCAATAAGGGGCCGAAAAAGTTAAATGTACTTATTAGGTCAATTGGCAACATGTTTGGGTATAAAAAGCCTCTCACAGTGGCAGTGTCTCTCAGAAGTCAAGATGGGCATTCCCCCAATGCTGCAGTGAAAAATAGCAATATCAGAAAGGAGTTTCTCGGGTTAAAAATTGCAAAGAGTTTGATGTTATCATCATCATCTACAGTGCATAATATCATCCAAAGATTCAGAGAATCTGGAACAATCTCTGTCTAAGGGATCAAGGCTGGAAAACCAGACTGGATGCCCGTGATCTTTGGGCTTTTAGACAGCACTGCTTCACATACTGGAATGCTACTGTAATGAAAATCACAACATGGGCTCAGAAATACTTCCAGAAAACATTGTTGGTGAACACAATCCAACGGGCCATCCACTGTTGCCAACTCAAACTCAAAAAAGAAGCCATATCTAAACATGATCCAGAAGCACAGCCGTTTTCTCTGGAGCCAAGCCTCATTTAAAATGGACTGTGGCAAAGTAGAAAACTGTTCTGTGGTCAGGCAAATCAAAATTTGAAGTTCTTTTTTGAAAACTGGGACGCCATGTCATCCGGACTAAAGAGGACAAGGACAAGTTGTTATGAGCGCTCAGTTCAGAAGCCTGCATCTCTGACAGTTGAGCAACTAGAAGCTTGTATTAGACAAGAATGGGACATTGTCTCCTCAGTCACATATGTTTACAGACTGTTATAAAAAGAAGAGGGGATGCCACACAGTGGTAAACATGGCCTTGTCCCAGCTTTTTTGAGATGTGTGGATGCCATTCTAAATAAAATACAGATATTTGAAACTTCCACATCATTTCAGTCTGTTTTTATTCACAATTTGTACAGCGTCCCAACTTCTTTGGAATTGGGTTTGTATAAAACAAAGTACAACAAAGCACCTTTAAAGCAAAATTATTCCGCCACTTAATGATTTTTATTTAGACTGTGTAAACAATAATCTTAAACACATCATGAGGTCTACATAGAACCAAACTTGACAGACAGCGACCTTCTATGCCCTTGTTAATAATTAGCATGTACAGAAAAGACACAGTGCACAGTTGCTATGGTGACATATGCTTAGTTTGTCGTCGGTAATAGCATCTGGCAGCTGATGTGTAAAAGGAGGATGCCTTCCAATGTGGCTTTTTCCTCAGATCTAATAACAAGAACGTCACTACAACTGATTGCCGTACGTGAGGGGAACTTATAGGATCAAACAGTAGGACCTGACATCCTGAGTGAAAGCACGAGGCATGCACAATCAAATGCGAAAGGTCTATTTTACCCCCTGCCATAGGCATTTAAAATAGAAAATATATTCCATTGCAACGGTTGTCATCTTACCTGATATGGAAGAAATAAATGTTCACTGAGACTACGGGGGAATGGCAGGCTTGTCTAGCTGTTATAAAGCCAGCAGCGAGGGCACACAATCATGTTGTATTTTTGGACCCTACTAATGCATTCAGCAGTGGATAATCTGCAGCTGGAGCAGTGAGAATCTTGTTAAAGCACATTTTCCCAGATCAGATGATTCCCCAACATGTTTTACTGCAACCTGGCAACAGACAAATATTACATCGGAATGAACAATTTTTCAGCACTATCAGGGACCGACAGGAAACTGCAGGGACATTAGAGGACTGTGTGAGTTCAAAGCAGAGCACATCAGTAGACAATAGGGGTATAAATAAGTAACCATACACATAATGTAAAGATAAGCTCAAATTCACAAAACCTGGATATATTCAAATATGAAATGATGTCAAAATTTATATAATAAATGGAGAAATAAGCCACGGAATAAAGACGCAGAACACCTTGTCAAACATATTCATAAGACTGCAAATGTTTCTATCAGTCCCTTTTGTGATATCTATAGAACAAATGCCCTTGTCATAATTCCCTCCATTTTGATTCTTAGGCTAAATATTAACATGTATAAACAGAAACCCTTTAATATAAAAACAATACCAAAGTGGAAGGAGACATGGACTGTACCAGAATGTCTTGAGCACACCCACAGCCGCATGGGAAAACTGCAGACAAAACATTCACCCTATGTTCCGCCGCCCTTTTAACATCATTACAAAGCTATAATTACATTACAGATGACCCAGGGCAGAAAACCTCATGCACAAATCAAAACAGGATTTAGTTTGAACAGACAGTTGCACAATTATTTACCACTTCAAAATAATCCCACTAATGTTCTGCAAATAATCAAACACAGAGTCCTCACATAGTAAGATGAGCAGGCAACGGCACGGTTTAACCCTGGGAATCCCTCATTTGACACCAAATTGCTGAAGAGGCTCAACAAAGTGATCACAGACCTGTTGTTATACAATATTTTATTGGCTCTCATAATCAATTACCTCACAGCTCAGCCTAGTACAGTGAACATACATAATAAATGTCCCAAAGCTACCATATACATCTGCAGTATATTGTATGAAGGTCCCAGTGTGCTTTGATATTGTGGGTTAAATTACATACAACAAATCATGGATGAATATCACATCCCCTGAGACATCATCTTTTAAAGCAGCACTGTGTAGTTTGGCGTGCTTTGGGGTCATCTAATGTTATTCTGGCGGTATTAATGCCAGTGCACATGGGGCTGGAGCAGACAAATGCTTTTGGGTTGTGATGCCAACTCTTTTGACAGTTGTGATGTCCAGTCTCAAGCAGAAAGTCTGTTTCTTCTTTTCATTCTGGCTCAAGACTTAGCTCAATAGCACCATAATGGCACAATAGAGGCACTGCTACTGGATATTAGTCAGGCACACTAAAAGTCCTTCTCCACAGCCTCCTTTAACAATTCCAGCAAGAGTCCCACAAACTGACCAAGGATGTCCAGTATAACTCACGAATAGAGCTTAATTTCTGCAAATTCTTTCATCCATCAAGGGCATCTACCAAACATTCCCTCCTCTGTGCACATTTACTGTATGGGATCTAGTACAAATGCAGTATTTGGAGTAAGTGTGTCAGCACTACCTGTTTTTTTCTGAATGCAATAGACAATGGCCATGCACCTGGCGTGTAATTACAAACTGCTTCATATTTAATGCATGTGCATGAACTAAAAGCTTTAGTGCATGACAGGACTTGTGTTTAAACGTACTGTAATTGCGCAGCAAAGCCTTTAACAGAGTGTGTGTTTGCGTTCACATGCATTAAGGGGTAGGTTTGGGCAGGTTTTGTTCGCTTTGAAGGGTAATTTCTAATGGTTCACGGTTTGCCTCTGTGGATTAGCCATAGATCTTAGTGGAAGTCCAACCTCCAAGCCCTGCTAACAGAATAATAATGAATAATTCAATAGAAGCTAGTAGTGACTACTGCTCAAGCAGCCTGGTAGATGGGAAGCCCCTTGTTGGAGAAATGGTTGACACACAAACCCTTGTTAGGTTTTTCTCCAGACCACAATGTTTTACGAACATGAACACCTCTGTTTATATTAGGACAAATGTGACTCACTGAAGGTACAGCAGTTCTAAATTTTCCCTGGCTATCGCTTGAGTCTCTTTAATTTCACATAATCAGTGGGCTGACCACCCTCTGGCAGCTGATATGTAAAAGGAGGATGCCTTCCAGTTGCTTTTTCCTCAGTTCTTTTAACAAGGACGTCACTACAACAGCTTACTGTACGTGCAATGAAGGAAACATATAGGATCAAACAGTAGGACCTGACATCTTGAGTGAAAACACGAGCCATGCACAATTAAATTTGAAAGGTCTATTTTACCCCCTGCTATAGGCATTTAAAATAGAAAATATATTCTATTGCAACGGCTGTCATTTTATCTAATCTATTAACAGAATTTTTAACATAGTCAGTGGGCGACCACCTTCCTTTATGGACGAGCATACATTGGAGATATTTTAGACAAATTAACCAAAGTAATCCATAAGTAAATAGACTTACATTTAAGATTTTATTGTAAAGATATAAAATGTTTTATCAGGTTTAGGTAAGAAAAAAAAAGAAGAATACATAGAATATTACACAACTCTAGAGTTTATATGGTTAGCTTACAAGGCTAGCTAGCATGCTAATTTGTTGATTAAAAGACACCATTATACCTTCAAGCATGACTTGTATTGACGGTATTATGACGGTTCATCAGGAGCATTTCTTTTGCTTGATGGTCAGTAATTCTATTAACCAGGTCATGTCTTCTCCCTTTTTCCCCAAAGTTGGTTACATTTAATTGAAAAAGAGCACAAAATTGCAACTAAGGTCGTCATCTCCGCTGGCTGCTGACTTTACAAATGAGCTAAGATTATGTTAGCATTACAAAATTCTTATTATATTTATTAATTATTGTTTGTTTAAAACCCAAAACATAAAGGATGTCACTCGGTTCAGCAATTTAACACTTGATTGTATACTTCCAAATGTAGCCTAATATAAATTCAAAATCACAGTGAACAGTGACTAGTCGGCTAGGCTACGATCTGAAAGATAAAATAATGCTGAAAGATTTTGTAAAGTCGATTTAACATTCATCAGACTTACAAGACATTTAGTTACTCTACTTTATGTTAATAAATAGGACAAACGTTTCAAATCATCATTCAAAGTGCAATACTTTTCATATGCACAGCAGTACATAGGCTAATTCAGACACTTTTCTTCAATAGGGCTTCAGTTACTGTTTAACACATTGAAAAAGGTAAAAAATAAACCAAAAAAAAGCTATAGACACACATACAATCAAACTTAGCAACATTGTATGACCTAAAGTGACAAATAGCAATTACATTGAAGCCACACACCTATTCATTGATCACAAACTATCATTCTACCATTTTTAATAAATTAATGATTTGCTTCAATTATGACAACAATGGACTTAATCTGAATAAAGCTGATGCAAACCTTCAGCTTGTGTGAGCTGACTTTACATTTAACTTAGCAGGAGTTACCAGTGCAAGCACGCTCGGCAGATAAACACTATTATAACATGTACTGAAATAATATATCAAGCAATGTACCTCAAACTATACCAAGCACCTGAAATCTGTAGCTGAGGTAATGAATTATGTTCTTCTGAATGTGGAAAAGTACATGCTCAAATTGAATATAGTTTGGCGGAAATACAATGTCGGCCAGTAAAACACCTTACTACACTAAAGCTGTTACTTTTAACTACACAAACCTTATCCTTCTGTATAAAACAAAAACATTCTATGCTTGAACATTAATCAGGACTGTATCTGCCATTGGTTTAGCATGTGTACATTCACTTGGTTTCAGTTGAAGGCTGGGTTGCGGACTCCGCTGAGGGTGCTGGTGGAGAGACTTTTGCCTCTGAGGAGGGTGAGGGAGAAGACGAAGAAGCACACGCTCATGACGCCCAGGATGACCACACCCGAGATGAGCGCGCTGGTGACCGTGCTCATTTGAAGCGCCGGTGCCTTCAGGTGAGCTGTTTGCACAAGAGCAAATGTAACTGCACAATAGAACAGCTATTCTGTGTCCACTTTATCTAATGGTTTGTTTTTCTATTTCTGGGACAAAATTAAACATCTTTAATGTCATACTGAGATATTTCCAGCCCAGTTACAATGGCATTAGATGGCACAAAATGATTCAGACTTTCAACAGCGGGAGTCAAATGGCTCAAATGACATTCAAAATCAATGAAAGTAAGAAATCCATTTGAGGAACAGCACAAACACTATTTTTGTACTGATATTTAAGTCAAATAAACCAGAATGGAATAAGCCAAAAGGACATGCTGCGCTTTGAGCACAGTAGAACTCCTGCTCTTTTACCCTTGTTTGAAAGGATGGCTTCTCTTTGCGGCTTAATTGCTTTGAATTGCTTCTGCACTCTCTCACCTGGGCGATAGCAACAATTGCAGAGGAGTTTTCAAAAGTCAATTTAAATCGTCTTGTTGAAAATAACTCACCAAAGTGCAATTACACTGAATGGGGGGATTTATTATAGCACCTGCCATGCACTGGGCTGATAAAACACATATAACAGCACCTAATGGGTTTCCTTGAATTGGAAAGATGTAACATTTTAAACATAATCATATAATTAAAGGCTAATAATACATTTAAAATCTCATTAAATGTGAAGTCTTACCCGACTGAGAGTTGTTGGTAGGTGTTTCTTCTGCAAAACAATATAAAAATCTTTTCAAGGTCTTCACAAGAGCCTTTTAAATAAAAGAGTATACATACAGTGCTCTATGGTGTTGGCTAATTTCTGAATCAAGAACATAAATCAAGAGGACGCCTTCAGGCGCTTTTTAAGCTATCTAGGTCGGCCCAGATAATTGTCATCTTCAGATTGCTACTATCATATATCTCAAGTTAGTTAAAAGCAGTGGTAGGGAGAAATCAGGACAAGGCCACAAAGAAAACAATACACAGCTCTTTTCTAAGCATGTCCTCCTACAAACAAAACAGAATGTGTGATATATTCCACGGGGTTGTTTATATGAACAATATAGTTATGTAGATGTGTAATCAGATGCTGATGAAGACATTTAGGCAGAGGTGAGACTTGGGTCAAAACTCTCTCGTCTCATTATCTTCTATTCACAAAATGTCATGACTATTGCCCCTTTTATGCTCACTTGTTGTTCAGGGTAATTTCTGTTTCTCTTCCTCATCCTAAAAGATGCAGTACCACCATGGTCTGTGTGCAGTGGTCCTGCCTTTATCCTGCAATGATAGGTAGTGACAGCGTTGTCACAGAGGCAAGATGAATTGAGATGACTCAAGCATAAATGGGACAGACCATTAGATGTGCATGTAGGGTGCGTGGATATTGCAAAAAAATGTGTGTCTATGCAAATTAATAATTTTTTGGTTCAGTTTTCACCTTGTGCTTTTTGTCCTTCATATATTACTTTTGCCCTGAAAAAACACTAGCAGTCAGTCTGCTTTTGTCTCATAATGACAGATTGCAACATAAAAGGGACTTGCCTTGCAGCATAAATGGGGCACAAGGGTAACTGAGATGCAGTATTGAGAAGGAAAATTGGGACAGAAACGTGCACTTTTAGAAAATTATGATATCAATCAAAGGCCATGTCATGTCACTGTATTTGTTGTTGTTACAACTAGCAGCTTGTCGCTAGCTTCATGTAGCATCAAGGCTTGTTTTGACTAATTGGATTAAAGAATAAAACCTCTATTGTTGCTATTATTAATGCATAGATAGTTCAATATTCTTCTACTGTTTAAGGCAGATAGTGCCAAACAACTACAAGCTAGATGTGTGTATAGAGCTTTGGAATCAACGTCACTGCACATAAAATAGTATGTCACCAGCGCCATTTTCCGAGGCCACTAACCAAAACAAACGCTAATGGTGCTGCTCTTTATCAATATGCTCAAAAGTAGTGCAAAAAAAGAAGGGGTATGTTGAGACAGACTACTGCTGAATGAAAGGAGACGGTACTTTATATAAAAAAAAATAGCTTGTATCTGAAATCTTGACTCGTACAATAGCAACGGGAAGAGATCCTGGCAATTTACCTTCAGTAACATTTCCGGACATAGTTTTTTATCTATGGAGTCAGAATAAAGCTCTGATACTTGGGCTCCTTCGCGTTGCTTCCAGTAGGAAAACTATAAAACAACGGCCCGTTTTTGATCTTCCTGCCTTGTCGTTTGTACAACCTGACATTACAACCAATGACTCAACATGTTCGCCCCATCGCCAAAATTATTCATAAACCTTCTCTAGCATCTATTATCGCTGTAGCGCTACTGTGGCCAAGGAAAATGGCGCCTCAATTCTGTCAGCCACCACGACGCTGTCTGCCTGACGTCACACTCCAGTGCTCTTTATTTATGTATGTGTATGTATCTGTTTATGTGTATTGATACAGATGATTTTTGTGTGTTGTGCTGTTTTTTAATCTGGACTTTGAGTCTGTGATAAACGTCTGATTAATCTTCAGTTATAGTTTGTGTTTATATTTATAATAGTCGGCTGCCTACCGTAGCTTTAAATCTCCTGTTGACAGCTGTGATTGACAGTTTAAATGATGATTTATTGTCATGTGATGTAACTCTATTGCTCTAACTGCAGTCAAAGAGTACTCTCAAATTATTCTGTATTCTTTACCAAATATATTCCCACTGACTAGCCTAGTTGGAGTGCCTAAAGTACTATAGTTTAGATTGAAAGAAAAAGACATCAATTTGGATGGAGCTTGTGGAGGTTGGTTTGTTGGGGAAAATAGACTCTAAGAAGGAGAAGGACTGTTATCAAACCATACCACTCCGAGTGATGATAGGCCCAGCAGTCAGGACGGCGTTTCCAGATGCAACGTTTGATTCCTTTTCCTCCGAGACGTCTCTCTTTTTTCTGCTGCCACAGATCTATGACAAATGTTAAAGACAGATATGGCAGCAGTCAAACTTCACTCATGTGCTCTACTTTCTTGTGATAAGGTATTCAGGGGACACAAGTCTGTAGAGCCCATTAAACTGTATTCTATGCTGAGAAAACTGCTTTTCTCCATAATCTAGGTTGGTGACATTTCAAAATCTGATATATATCGACGGAATATGTTGTGATTTTAAAATAGCAGGCCGTGGAAGTCGCTTGGAGATTATTATCCAGTGCTACATGTATTATTCCACATAGTTTCAGCTCCATAGATGATTTATATGTGACAGTTTTGAATGAAAAATGCAGCATGACTAAGGGAACAGTCCAGACTCTTCTATGGCATTATATTGACTAAACACAAGAGGTGAGCCTGTTTACCTGTCATTACTGGACAGCTTTTATAGATTACAAGCTGCCTACATCTGTTGTCAATTAAGCCTTAAAAGAGCACTGTTGGAAATGGGAGTGGGATGTCAGGCAGACACTTAGCCTTAAAGAATATACCTGACCTGCTTTGATGGCACCTGATAAATCAGCCTGACGTTTTACTGTTACGCATGAATGCTTTATGTAGAAGAGCGAGGATGGTCATAAATACGTGCTACATAGAGTCATCATTAAATGTCTTGTTGACAAATGCTGGGTAGTCTCCTTACAGACATAGCTTTGAATTTTAGCAGGTTTTAGCAGCAGTATAGTTCACAGTACACCCCAGTTTGAGAAACTTACAGGAGCAATCACATATGGACTAAAGTATGTACTACTGTGAATGTAAAATAAAAAAAGGAGTGGGCGGGTTTATGCAATTATCATCTAAAACCACTGACACAATGTAATATCGATTTAAATATGTGATAAATAGAGGATATTCAAATATTTTCACTGATTATTCTCAATAATTGCCCAACAGATTGTGGGCTAAAGCTTATCTCAGATGCCTTGATGCAGGGTACACTTTGGACAATGGCCACAAGGGTAACACATGTCATATTTTACAGACAGCCTTTTGCACTCACATTCATTCAATATGGCCATTTTAGTTTTACCAAGTCGCTAATACAAACATTTATTTGGACTTAGGAAGAGTACCTGAAAAAAACATGCACACTGCATAACGGGACCGTTGCCAGATAATGCTGGAATTTATCCCACAACCTTCCTGCTGTAAATGCCAACTGCCATATATGGTTCTACAAATAATTTTTCTACAAATATTTAGGTACAGTGGGCCACATAGAGGTGCTTCCATGTGGGAATAGTAAGTATGTTTTAATGTGTGAATAATACTGTCCTCATCATCTGCAAACAAATACCATTATCTAGTCTAAATTTTGCATTTTTTAGGATCCAAGTTAAAAAAGGGGTGGTTGATTAGATTGATAAAATATCCACAGTGTGCATGAACAGTATTTGTGAGCCTCACTGGCATGAGCATGGGGCAGTCATCAGCGCGACACAGCTTGGTGACACAGTGCAGGAAGACGGTGGACATCTTCTGGTTCTTGTGCTTCACAAAGCGGAACACTTCAAAAGAAAAGCGACCCATCTGGCTCTTCCCGTTCTCTAAGATTGTCGTCTGAGGGTCTTTATCACAGCTGGCTCAGACAAGGAAAAACAACAGTTAGATGAAGAAGATCAAAATTGGAGAGGGAAATTTTATTAATTTGTTATGGCGTTTGTATTACCTAACAAAAAGGTCATAGCGGAGGTCATCATTGGGGTTTCCAGAGGGCGTGGTGTAGCAGTAGTCCATCAGAACGTTCCATCTGTTTCACACAAAGAGATGTTAGATCATATGTAACTTTTTATACTATATATTTTTTATTATTCCGTTATTATCCTCATTGGAAATTTGTCACCTTGCATATTTATAAAAAAATTTTTGGTTATAGTTTAAGATTACAAGTGTTTTGTCAATTCCCAACAGTTTTAAGGTACTTTTTCTAAAGTTCCACAACTAAAATTTATTTTCTCCCTAGGGCTGTTTGCTGCAGTTCGACTCCTTGCGTGCGAGGTATTTACAAATTCACAAAGCCGTCAAACAACTTTCCCAAACAGCAAAATTATTTACTTATTTGATAAAGTAAAAAATACAAATAAAAACATACATATCCTGGACAATATGCTTTGTGAATATAACCAAGGGTCAACAAGGTCATTTAACTACTGTTAAAAATGTCAATCTGAGTCATGTGCTAAACTTGAAACTGGGGAGTTTGTCAGACCGAGTAGTAAATGCCATTGACTAGGTTTGACCAGTAGCCAATGTATTCTAAAAGGTACAATAGCCTACATTTCTAAAGCTGATGAACAGTGCCACAAGGACATAGTTATTTTTAGGGGTATTATAAAATGTAACTCTATTTGCATACTCATCTAAACTATAACAAATCAGACTTTTGATCAAAGATTCCTTCAACATGTAAAAAGTTTCAAATATTAGTCAGTATTATTTTAGTGTAAAATATTCCATTTAGATTTTACAAAACGTTTACATCTATTATATCCTGTACATCAAAAATCCTTCACAGCAGAGCCCTCTATATTTTCTGTGGACATAAATGAATAGTTCTATTCCCAAACCGTGCCGCTTGAGTTATTATTTTGTCAGATAACATGAAGTCATTCTTATATAAGAGAGTCTAAGATGTGTTTTACTTTGAGTTTCTCGAGATTTAGGCCAGTGGTTTTGTTCTTCTCGCGTGCGTCAGAGCCACATGTCATTTTCAGCCACGCATTGTTCTACATCCTCTGAGAGGGTGTAACTCTCACATACTTTTACTTTTCATTTAGTCCTGGAATAATGTTTCAGTTTGATAACATGGGCTTTATTAAGCTCAAAGACAAATGATAAAAGACAAGAGGACGAATAAAGGGACTTTGGTAACCTGTTCTGCTGCTAATGGAAAGTGGAAATGTAAAACAAAAGTATAAAGTGAATATGATCTGCAGATGGCTCAATGATGTTGATGTCATACCGTCTGTCCAGATTAGAGGCTTTGACCGCTGCAAACACCCGGGTCTTCAAGGTCAGTCCTGCCATGGGGATGGCCAGCTGCTGAATGTATGACGAGTCCTGGCATAAAGCACAAAAACAAATTTCAACTTTGAGATGTTCCCCGTCTCTTTGTTAACAACGTTCACTGCATATCTGTCATCTGTCATAGAATTCTAATTATTCATTTTGGGATCAAACTGACAAGAGAATACAGCTTGATGTGGGGAATGAATTGAGGTAAATTGAGCATAATCTGCTCCAATTAGAGGATTAAAGGTAATTTGCTGCGTGTTTCAGTTGCACACAAAAGGCTTTTGAAGATTTTTGGAATCCTCCTAGTTTCTTACATGGATCATTGCTTTTGGTAATTGTGGCAGTTACAGATATAAAAGGTGCAGATAAACTTTAGTCCAAAGCTTCCTCTGCCGTTCAGACACACTCACTCACACACGCCATGTCTATAGGTTTTGTCTTTGGCAAGATCATTACTTTAGGCTTCCTTATAGAGCATAACCACAACGTATATGAAGACTGTACTCAGGTGAACTTACATTGTAGAGCAGCAGATTGAGCGTGCTGATGAAGGTACCGTCGCTCTCCTTCACTGAAATTGCAGCTGCTGACCTTTAATCAAGATAAAACAAACATTGGAAAAAAAATATCTGTAGATGATCCACCTGTTTTTTGGTTACATTTGGTGATAATCAGTGAAAATGTTTGTTTTAACTGAATTTTATTGAAGTTACTTTACATTTTCCTATCCTGCCTATTAAATGAGCTAGACAGTCTTTTTGCAAATCTCACTGAGCAAACTCCTGGACTATATTATTTCACTGTGACTTTAATTTCCTCGCAGTCAGTTTACCGCCTGGTGCAGGAGCTATATTTTTATCCAGAAGTGAATATGTTATAAAGGCATAATGAATTGTCACACTATTTATGTATCAGCGATTATAAATGACCCAGTAATAAAAGCCTGTTCTTTTGCTCCAGTATGTGAACCTCATTATTTTAATTGCCCAAGTTTTAAATAAGATTAAGGAGTGGGAACAGAGTAATAAAGAGAACAGATAGTTCTTAAACCAAACAAAGTAATATCTAATATACAAAAAGAAATGGACCTAAGTGGGATGTATTGTTGATGACTTTTGTTTTGACAGATGGATCAGATGTGGAACATTTCTTTTCTTCATAGTGTTAAGTATTGACTTAAAAGCAATAGTCTCTTGTTTGACCATATTCACAAGTTATTATTGACCACACAAACTGATATCAAATAGTTACGTTGGAAGGATCTGATATGATGTACTCTGAATATTTAGAATTATCTGGATGCTGAAAAGTTTATGGCCTTTCTAAAGTGAACAGATCTAGATAAATGTACTACCAAAAACAATAATTGTGTGATACAAAGAAGATATATATTTTACACTTATCTTGCCCTAAATCAGGAACTATATTGTCAGTGTGTATTGTTCCTATTTCCTACATGCAAGCAACATCTTCAGAAAGTATCCCTCGGCCTGTCAGTATAGAGCCACTACATTAAAGGGTACATACACTGTAAATGTGTTTCCTCAAAGTTTACAAAGTAACCAGTTTTAGAGTGAGAAAATGTGATGTATTTTATATTTTACTCAGTGTAATGTAAAACTGTATGTTTTTGGTGTTTCAGTGCTTTTTAGAACATCCTGCGTGGGCACTACATTGCTGCTTCCGTTTCAAGCAGGATGAGCTTTATCTTATTGCGGTAATAATCCACTTTGGCGACTTACGAGGCGAGCTGTGTGTTGTTGACCAGGTATTCCAGGGGGTAGCTGCAACTGAACTTGTACTGTAGTCCGGGCAGGTAGCTAATGACAGTGGAGGGGTCCGGCGTGTCAATGTACCCTGACACGCTCCCAATCTGCACCAGCGACAGGTTTCCGTAGCGTTGGGTCCCATGGCTGTGAAACCTGCAGCACACAAGATCAGTGCAGCCAAACACTCCTCTTTCCATCCTGGCTCACTTAAAAAGACCACCATTATCTAACGGCGGCCACACCGGACAGGCCCTCGATAGTATCAGCCATTCCACAGAGCATACTAATGCACACCGCTAATCCTAAACTCCATCGGGGCTTATCTAAAAAACACACCCTCCAGGAACAGTCCTGCTGCAAACACCACGGAAAGACATCTGGCTCAGCAGAGGCTCACTCTAAACTGCCTTTAAAGGGCTTGAAGAAAGTTGTTGCCCCCCCACACACACACACCCACACACCCACAGACACACACACACACACACACACACACACACACACACACACACACACACGCACACACTCGTCAGCCTGACAGAGCCTGCAAGATCCCACCATGCCAAGATAACAAGCACCGGCCTTCGTTCCCATGCTGGATAAACACAAGTTGTCAACATCAGACTGTGGATACTCTGAAGGAGACTGATGCCTGCAAAGAAACACTCGTCTGATGTTCTTTGTACAGAAAACTAAGGCTGGCTTTTGCTTTGTGAAGGAGAGCTCTCAGTTGGAGTTTGTCTTGTCAGCTCTTGCTTGCAAACTTGGAGTCATACATGTTTAATGCACTTTTGATCTGTATTAACGGGCATATTTGCAATGTTAAGAATTGGCCCCAATCATTGCCAGCAGGAGAGTGTAAAGAAGAAAGTCGACTCTAATTTCCTAAACCAACTTAATTGCTTTGTATAGCTTTTAAGTAACTTTAAACAGTGTTCTGCACTAGTTCACCCTGCAGCTTGCTGGGTGAACAGAAAGACTGCAGGATTTTCAAGCCAGTAAATATTTTAACCATAATGAGCATTCTTTTTCCATTTGGATGTGTCTTACCGTGAGCGCGTTGCCACAGGACTCCAGCGTGGCCAGGCTGATGCTAAAGATAACTAAAGAGGGAAAGGTGTTGTTATTGATAAAGCCGCGCAGTGGGCGTCTCCGTGGCGACCGTTCATAGCCAGGTCAGTATCGATGTAACCGGAGAAGAGGACGGGGCAGAAGTTGATCTTGAGGGTGATGGTCTGCACCCCACAGTACACACTGATGTCCCTCTCAGCTGCGGGAAATATAACAGCAGAAATCTTAGACCAACACAGTTTGCGCTCAAGATTTTTTGAATGGGTGTAGAGCACATCAGAAGGTAGACCAGTGAACATCTGTATAGTACTTAGCATTACAGATATTACAGGAAGTCTGCTGATGAGCCTAGGGAGATGTTTGAAGATTATAGATGCATAACATATGGTGTGCAGGTGAATTCTAACAAGCTGTATGAATAAACATCGGAAATGTAATAAAGGCTACCAATCAAACAGAGAACACAGTAGACAGGCAAGTGGGCACATAACACTTCATTATGCCCCCAATATACACAATCACGTGTTCAAAATGAGACATTAAAGGCATGTGGCATGTGTATCAGACGTGGAGTATGTGGGAGATATGAAAGTCACCCAAATAAGCAAATTTAGCTACTTTAGAAAAAAGGTTACAACATTTCAGGATAAACATTTTGCAGATTTACTTCATTTTGAGGTTTAATACATATGCCTATAAATGTATTATTTCAAACAACACTCTAGAGGACTTGAGCTGCACTGCTGTAACACAAGGGGCAATTACATCTCACAGTCAAAAAACAATGGTAAGAAATATGGAAATTTGTGTTGATGACTATATGTGTTGTAATGTAATACGGAGGCCTATTGCAGGATGAGTAACAGCTTGTTACCATAGGTTCTTATTGGCAAAAAGTTGCACTGGTTTTAATAATGTTCATAATACAGTATTACGTAAACGTTTCAACCGTACATGAGTAATAATGTGTAATAGACTGTATGTGTGTAAAATTCCAGCTGTAGTTGTCGTGTTCTCACCGGGGAAGCGGCTGTGAAAGTTGCCATCACAGTTGTATCCATTGAACTGAGCTCCGACTGATAATGCCTCACCAAAAAGTAAAAGAATCAGAAATATATGTTCCATTTCAGCACCTGAAAAAGAGCGAGAATTTCAACTTAGTGTAAAAAAAAGTAGAAAAAAGAATCCAGCCTTTGCACATGTCGCGTACAGAGCTCAAAGTGAAATCTTATATTTTATGCTTTAAAAGCCAAGATATTCTTGTGTTCATCTGCTGAAGTCAGAGGGGAAGATGCTCCCAAAAGATTTGAGCTATCTTACAGTTTTGACTTCAGAGGAAGATCTTTGGTGCAGCTGCCAAACAGAATCAAAGCAGACAAATGTCACATTGAATTATCTCTGAACACCTGCAGCTTTTGGCTTCAAAGAAATTATGTTGGACAATTTGCTGATAACTACGGGCATTTCTGAAGTATAATGGCTTGTCTCTGCGTGCTCATCTAATTGTCCTGTGAAAACCTCTTATCGCATAATCGTTGTCAGTCATAGATAAGGCTCTCAGTTCTTTGGAGAAAATTAAAGGAGTAATTGCAGCGCATTGGAGGAAGGTTTGAGTAAAAAACCCAAACTTACCCTGGTTCCTGGACAACGGCGAGTCAGCGGTACTCCATAAGCTTGGGACAGACGATGGAGTGGTCCGCACAGCATCCCTACCTGGCGACTAGAAACAGGAGCAGGGAGCAGGGGGGAAAAAAGGGACGCTACACATAAGAGATTCATTATTTGAACATGCCAACAAAAAAGGGCTGTCCGGAGCCTACATGGGAAAGTCCATCATATGTCAATGTGTTATACAAATCCTTTCACGTCGGCCGAAACATGAGCAGGTTTTCAGGTTTCCCACTCATATCCTTTCGGCCCAATCTGGCTCTGTCACTGCTCACAAATGGTTTGACGCCGCATGAGGTCCAGAAGCGGTGGGAGGGGGAGAATTATCTTTTCATCGCTCCAGTGGATCTTGGCCTCGCTGACTGAGACGTTTTCTTTATTTTTTTTACTCACCCCCCCACCAAAGCCTGGCCGGGGGAGAGTAGGGCCCACCGCACCGGAGCTCGTGAAACTGGGAATCCACACTTTTCATGTTTTTTTGTGTGTTTGAGGCCTCAGTCAGCACAGCAGCAGGCGATCCGGGGAGAGATGGGGCGGCAAGTCACTGCCACTTTCCTCCCCGAACTTTGATTCCTGCGCACACACACAAAAAAAAAAGAGAGCAGAGCAAAAGTTCATGGGGTCTAAGGGATTAACGGCTCATCTCTGCCCTGTTTTCCATATGCGACACAGGTATATGTGATAGTGAGAAGAAGACAGCACTGGGAATGGGGAATATGAGACTGAACATACACCTCAGGGGCAACTTGAAACAAACTTTGCAATTTAGGTTGAATAAACAAAAGGGACGATTGTTCAATTTCACACTCCGTCCATGTGATAAATCACTTATATTCCCTTCCTTGTTGTCATGCTCCACCGATAATTTTACACTAGCTTTTGTTTCAACTCACACTCACAAGTGCCTTACCGGCTCTCCTGCATGATCATTCTCTGTCCTAAAAGCATCCTCAAAACTCTAAGAGACATTGTATTTTTTGCTTGAATAAATCCCACAAAATGTGCACTTACCTTATTGTCTAGTGAGATTGGGAATAGCCAGTGGGCTGAGTGCATCCCTGGTGTTCTTCAAAGCTTCATAAGTCCTTTGCTCTGCATCGAATTCACCGCTTCGGGCCGTTTAGGCGACATTCATGATCCGTCATTCAGCTGAACTTCTCGTTAAAGAAACTAATGCAAGGTGGTGGCTGTCAATTCCTTCAGGGTCCTCTCACTTCGAGCAACATCTTAGAATGATCCTCCGAAAGCCGGGGGATCATCTTATTTTTATATACTAATCCAGATAAATTGTAATTACTACACACTTGCATTTGGCAAAAAGCTGGAACAAGGAACAATGTAGATCATTTTAGAGTGGCCTGATAGTGATCTAGAGTGGGACTTCACCTCAATTACCCCAGAGCGTATTTCATCACTCCATGCAATGGCTACACACCGTGTGTCTTATCAGACAGAGAACATCTTCCATGAATCACAACAAATGGTGACGTTAAAAGCCTCATTCTTGAGACACAACAGATTTACATGGTGAGAACTACATTTTTAACAGATTTAACTGACTGAATTATTCAAAGGACATTTAGGATATATGTTGCTTAACTGATTTTATTTTAACCACAAGAATCCGCCATGTTTGGTATTGCTTTACCTTAAAATATTCATAAAGAATAACATAAGAGTATGTAGTTCATGCACTTGACAGTACGCTAAAGCTATCAATCTGTTGTGAACAGAAAATACACCAAGTGCCACACAGAATGTATTGTAATCTCATCAAATCACACAGCATTGCCTGTTGGGAATTTTATGACCACCTTGAAGCTGAGAAGCATGAGAAGTTTATTACTACCAAATACAGGCCCGGAGACGGGTGAAAAATCAAAAAAGTGTAGTAGCATTGACCATTAAAGTCTGGGTTTGCTTTCATATGACGGAGTTTATAAAGCCTAATAGTTAGTGCACACATAATGGCATATCTAAAGGGACAGCACTCACTTGATAGAGCCTAAACACCAAACAATATGTTTGCGTGACAACTTAATAGATAGACCTTTATTTAGGTTAAGGACACTGTAAAGTTAAAGTACATCTAAAATTCACATCAACATTGTTGATAATTGTGTCTTCATAGGAGCAGAAAAGTAGCTGATCCACAAAATAAAAACAGACCTGTAAAATCTTCCAGAGGAGCTCCAATTCTGAGATTGATAAATGAAACTGGTTTCTATATGACAACATAAAGATTTTATTCAGCATAATCTGAACAGTAAAACATCTGACATGTTCAGTTTTCAGGTTTTCTGTCCATGTCTTGTTTACTGGATACAGACAGGATGCCTGCACCTATTTCTGTTTCTGTCTTTAAAAATGTGGTGTCAAGCTGGGTGATGTAATAAAAAACAATTGGTTGGCCTTGCTCGCTCGAGGTACATGATAAAAAAGGCCCAGTGCTGGAGCTTTGAGACGTCTGCACTTTATACAGACACAGCTCATTAGAATGAAGAAAAGAAACGATTCCTCTTCCTGACAAGGCCGTAGCATGGATAGCACAGTATTATTCATCTGAGGAGGTGCAGATAACCAGCAGTGTGTTATATATATATATCACAGGTACTGGGTACTTATGGGCGCACGTGTTATTTCTGCTGCTTACACATGTTTCATATGACACTGATCAGGATCGAATTCATGCCACTTCCACATGTTCATCTCTGTAACAGATGCAGATGCTTATTAACGTATGAATATGTCAGTCAGATTTCCTGTCATTACTTTGGACTAGAGATCTCCCACTATTTAAGAGAGGGCTGGTGACTGACCTCTTCCTCCACTTTCCTCCAGGTATGCTCCTGTTTTTATTTTTTTCCTTATTATGTTTTATTTTTGCACCCATTCAAGCTGCACATACATGTCCACTCACATATACACCCTATACACTTCTCACATCAACATACTCACATCTCATTTTGATTATATCTATATTATGTATGTTCTGTGTCAGCTGGCTTCTGTCAAGTGGGGGCTCGTCTGGGATCAGGAGCACTTTATGAAATATACATGGATTTCAGGGCCATGTCATTTCATTTTATAAGTGACTTTTTAAAACGCTAGTCTCGACTTACACAAAGTATCATTTGTTGTGTGTTCTGTTTTTATCATTTTGATTTACATAAAATTTCCGAAACAGTGCTATATAGAGATAAATGGAATGGAAACTAAACTTTAAATGGAATGGAAAACACCTTTAATGCAGTGCAGTGGCAGTATCAGGGAAAGTCTAATGAGTATGAAAATGTCTGCAATACCAGCGTCATGCAATACCAGCAGGAGTAGACATTAAAGGTTCTTCTTGTGTAAAACAGGTCTCTCTTGAAAATGAGACCATCCTCCTCAAGATTAACCTGTATAAATAAAGGAATAATAATAAAACATTTCAAGATCTCGTACATAACTCTCGTTTTTTTGTTTTTTTTTTTTTTCTATGGAAAAGTTAGCCATCAAGGACGGCTATAACCCACTGGCTGTTACTGCATACACGGCAAAACAGTTGAAAAAGTCAAAAACAGATAAGAAAGAAGCAAAGAAGACAAGAGACCAAAGAAGAGCTAAAACGTGCATAAATATTGTTGGAGTGTGCAACTGCACGCGTAAGAGAGACTACTTGATTGCGTGCATGTGAAGTGGGAGGAAAAAGGGAGGGTTTGTGAGAGTGAGGAGGGGCTAACAGTTCCATCTGAGCCAACAGCCCCTATCATGGTTTAGCAAAGGCTGGAATCAGGTAAAGCACATTTAAATGGAACAGGAAAAAGATGAGCATCAACCATACTATGGGAATTGTAATCTGTACATTCATTAATTCAGTAAAGGTAATGTGAATGGTCTTCTAAAAAAATATCTGAGTTGTTAGGCTCAGGTGTGTTGTTAGTGACCTTGTTCCATTCAGGTGTTGCTGTTCAACAACAACACCTGAGTGGAACAGGTGAATTTTTTCTGCTGATAGAGTACTTTTTCACAGTATTTTTACTGGTTTTAACCTTCAAACCATTAATTTAATATTTTCTTGTAATGTCATTTTTAAAGAAGAAAGAATAGCTCTTTTTGTGGACCAGATCTTCTATATCTCATGAGAACATAACACCATAACTTTCTACACATCTGATAAATACAAGACGTAATATTCCCATAAGAGCAGTATATAGTTGCACTAAAATGTAGTGTTGCTTTAAATGTACAGCACTGTATGCAACTGCAATTGTGCCTGTATAGGGTTTTATAGGATTGTATAATATGATGTGGTGATTATTATTATCATTATTATTATTATTATTATTATTATTATTATTTTGTAGTAAAGGAAAAGTGAGGCCTAGTCTTAATGAGATGAACCTATAGAAATAAAGGTTACAGTAAAAAATGCGGTCTTTGTTATTAATAACTTCACGGTGAAATGGAAGCAGACATTTTCCAATGAGATCAGCTTGATAGTGGAACCTGGGGGGAAACGGAGTGACTCACAAATCACAGTCTTCAATATTAGTCAGCCGGCTCACACTGACCTGAGATGAACCTTTATGCAAATGCGATGTTTGTGACAGTTGCTTTCAAGCCCGTCACACAAACTGCTCACATCTCCCTTTTGCAATTTGTAATGTGCCAATAGTTTTAACAAATGTGTCCTGAGATGACTCTGGTGAATGCACATTACTGACTAAACATTTCTACCAAACTGATAGGCTTCCATGTGTAGTTTGGTGACATAATGGATCAGATGTTGCACTAGCGTCATTAGGCACAAATGCTTGCTGTCATCCTGCTGAGTCATTACGAGGAATTTTGTTCTATAATGATCCATCACCATAATTTAATATTGGACTGTCAAATAAGGTTTTGAACTTATTGATAGGCATATTGGGATTTTATGGCCATTTTGCAAAGTTAAAGTCAGTATCCTTCTCCTCCATCCATTATTTGTAAACAAATGAAAGGTTATCGAATGTTACATGTTGTCAGATCTTAGACTGTATAAATAGGATATTGATTATGAAATGATATTGCTGAATACTTGATGAGCACACTCTGGAAAGAAATACAGGTATTTATAGCATTCACATACCCTGATGTCCAGTTCAGTTAAACTGCATTAATAAATGGAAATTCAATTGTTAGAACTCTTAAAATAAATAAAATAAAAAAAGCAAATGGGTTGATTCAGACTTCATCTTACACTGACTGATGTCAGGAAGAAGGAGTTCTTGTGGTGTTCCCTCCTGCAGAATGTTTTGAAGTTGTCCTGTTGGTCGTGTGTGACTTAATCACGACTACACTAGAGCTGTGTGATGGATATAGATGTTTTATTCAATAAACAGATGCTCTGAGCGTCTAAGTTGACACCAGTTTGAAACTAAGTGGCATTGACAGACAACATTGTGCCACTGCCTGTCCATCAACCAAGCCAGCTCTTAATAATGCACAACTTGTAACATCTGTTCGTGAAATAGGCTCTAGAGACCAGAAGTATTTTGAACCAGGTGGCTAATGTTTGTTTCTGCAATAGTGTGTTCTAATGATTGGATGGATGGTAGAATTTAAAGTCACCATTTAACTCTTTCAGACTAGGCAAAATCCATTATTTTTGTATTGGAAAAAAAATTTTTACATTAATTTTGTCATTTAAAATTACACAAAAGATTACTAATCACTCCACAAACACATCCCAGTCTAGTCGCAGAACAAGCCTACTGAATATGCTACAATGTCCACAAGTGCCGCCAAATACATTGTAGTTTAAACATTGTGTAACACAACTGTTTAAAGTTCCATTTCATTTTTTTTACTATCCCATTCCATCTAAGCGTAGTGGGGATTATAAGATGTAGCATTTACAAGCAACAAAGCAATTTCTTCAGTTTTTGCATTAGTCTGGGAAGGTTAGCACACTAATACATACAAATTCAATTAAATAGATTGATGTGAATGATTCTAAATGCCATTCTCCAGATGATGGAAAACCCTACATTTTGCACATTTTGCTGTGGTGTATTCATTCATGCATGCAAATGAAAGGGAGACTTTTAATTAGAACTGTTTCACTGTTGTAATGTGTTATTTCCAACAGTCTAATGTGTTTTGCTCCTGTTCTATGACTTATGTCCAGATCTTCTCAGTTGCCTCAGCATTGTGCATTAAATCCTTTGTCTGAGGTGTGACACACTTTGGATAAGTCACGTAAGTTAAAACAAGTCAATCTTATCCATTTCACACGTCTTAAATAAAAAATAACAGATGAAAGGATCCTTTATCCGGAGTGAAAAGTACCTAGACTCAATGCCGTCACACTGAGCTCTCTTCAACAGTTTGACTGGCACACAAATAATTTGGAGTCTTTGACAAAATGAAAGGCCAAGTCTCCTGGCCTTTGTTGGCTAAAATGTCATCACTTGGCATGCGTACAAGTAGCCAAGTCTTTGCATCACTTTCAGTGTCCCTCGGAGAGTATCCCTGCATTAGCTCGTCTCCCCCACGCTGACATAGCCATTATATACATGACAAGTACGTTCTTCAAAGCAATCGGATTCTCCGTCTGAGTGGTATAGCTGCTGTGGCACAGGAGCAGGGACGGCTGCATTAAAAGCTTCAATTTCCTCAGGGTTATTTTTGTTCTTTTGCCTCATCAACATATCAATATGTATTTATAGGTACTCCTTCGTTGTTCTATTTGTGAGAACTGCTTGGATTTATGAAGACAATAAGTAACAAAATAATGACAATGACATCTATCACTTTCTTACTTAAGATTGAAGTACTGTTGCTATATTCTAATTAAATATGAATGTGTCTCTCTGCAGGTTTGAGAATTTCTGTAAATGAAGGAGACGGAAGGTGACAGAAGTAAATTACTTGGAAGAGAAGGAAAGGCTCACAGGGGAAATGGCAGACGAAGCTAAGGCAGCACTTTTCATCTCAGCTGTCACATAGTGTAAGCCAACACAATGCAGTGACTAAAAACAGAATTCCCAGCCTCTACACTTTTTGCCTTTGCCAATGGTTTTGTTTTCTCTTCCTGTTACACCGACACGACAGATTTGCAACATATCAAGTAACAGTTGTTATACACTGATGCTATCTGTAATAATATCTCTGTATTATTTATTTATACTTTGTTGTCTCATAGTATTCTGTTTGTATAGCTTTTGCCCTCTGCTGCTACAACTGCCTGGAGTTACACTGACACAGGAGTAACTTCACTTATTGGAAAGAAAGGTTTAGAAGTTGTAGATCTAGAGCAGAGTGAATGACTTTTAAGGCATGTGCTGTAGGTCTGGCTCTCCTAATTGAAATTTTGGCACCCTTATGGTCCTTGGAAACTCTGAGTATTCGAGTTAGAAAGTTGTTCTTCCGACCCGCTGCGTTAATAAGCAAGATGTGAGCTTCTGCTGCACACAGACTATGACATTTTCAACACTGAAAAAAATCTTTTATTCTTTGAAAATATTGCTGTATCTTTCACACAGGTAAGTTAAACAGTATTTTATTGAAACAGTATACTTTGATTGTGGCTCAGATTTACCAAATTCATTTTATGTCAACATAAATGATGACATCCTAATGAGTCAGACCACATGACCTTTGTTCAATCCACCAATCTTTATGCTCACAGCACATTGAAGCCCTTTAATACTAACTAGTGTTGCCAATACGTTTTCTTAAGGCTTCAGGGCTATGTAGCCCTAGTCCCTTGTTGCCAAATGAAACATATCAATCACTGCAGTAATTAACCAGTGTGAGACTTTTAGAATCTGTTTGCTTGGTTAAATCCCGCTGGTGAGTTTTGGTTGGGCAGTGTATAATGTTTGGAGACACCAGATCCCTGTAACTGAACAGCCTCACGCATATTTGAAGTATTTGTTTAGCTTTATGTTAGTCTTGCTCATTCAGCACTCAGGTGTGAACTGTTAAATATGCTGAGAGCTATTTGCCAATCAGCTGAAATGGCCCTTTGACTCTTTGGAGTGGAACGCCAGGGTTAACCTTAATTGGAAGACTTATAAAATAAGTTATTCTATTACTATTAAAAATGTCTGGGCTCAAATAAAGCAGGAGTTATGGCAGTGTAAAACATTTGACCATATATGCTACAATAAGTCTTTTTTTTGTCTTCCAAGCTGTTTCTAATTAGAATTAGAGACAAAACGTCTTCACCTTGAAATCTGAGTCTCGATGCGTTTGCTTTAACCTTTTCTTCAAGATGACCTGGATGAATGAGAACCTCAACAGAGATCTTCCAAGCTGATGTTTGAATTTAGTCTATGAGTCCTTTCCCTAGAGGACTTACCAGTAAGTGAACTCTAGACGGATCATTCTTTAGTTAAATCACATAATCACATAATTATTCTATTATACTTCAAGACTAGATCTTTAAGATAAGTACGTACTGAGACTAAAGGGCATGCAGTAACCATTGCTGAGCCAGTCCACCATCCCCCGCCACAATTTGGATATCCTTTGTATAGCCACATTATAAACAACAGCAGAGCTGGGCGTGATTTTAATTTCCTGCTTACAAGGTATTATCATCCAGACATTTCAATATGTCTAAAAACAATATGTGTAAAAACAATAACTAATGTGATTTTTAAGTGTAATATACTGGTAGAGAAAGATGGTGAAGCAGTGCATTTGCAGAGGTTATTATTAACTATGGCTGTAGCCAGCTATAAGTTCACCCTTAATGTTATATGTTTTTAAACTGTAAAACCTAATATTAATCAATGTATTAAGCTGAAATGATGCAGGAGAACATTTTGTTTCAGTAATTCATTTTGATTAGTATTGATGGTAATGTATTTAAAAAGACACACCAGTTTGGGTTGCATTTGTAGATGTAATTTAGGCATGGATGTTGCTTGCCCTTGAATACCAAAACACAATAAACTATAACAGTATAGCTACCTTTCCCTGCTTCTATTTCATTTCTTTGCATTAAGCAACAGCCAATGGGATCATCCCTTATTCAATTATGTGAGCATGTGATTGGACAAAACTTGTATACACACACTGTACCGTAACCTATTAAAAACTTTGATAATTAATCGATGGTCTCCTTTTCTCACAGATTAATCCTACTTATGGCATTTATATAATTAATGTTTTTTTTCACTGACTTTACGTTCACTTGATTAGCTGGAGGATACAATGTTTTTAACATTTCCAAGTGGTCATTGTGTGGTTTTAGTTTGACCTATTACACAAGACGTACTCTACCACACTACGCATTGTAATAAAGAAATAGTCCAATACACTGGATTCTAGCAGAGTCATATTTGTACAAATGACATAAAGCACTAAAATATCCCTACCGTTTCAAAAGTCCTGCTTATTCTAACAAATTGGCTGTCTCAGCTAAATGTCTCCACCAATGACAGTATATACTCGACTTGTAAATAAAGATGGCGACTGCTATCCACTGAACTTGCACAGAAAGGGATCTGCGCCCTCTGCTGGCTGAAAGTTACGCAAGGTGGCTTTTACCATCATACTGTTGTGTTTATTTGACTACCTATTATTTGTTAAAAACTATTTTTTAGTACTTTTACGTGGGTAGACATTTTGACTCCTCTGCCCACCCTTGCATCTAATCATGTTTACTTTTACCAACTTAAAAGTACTTGTGTTTGTAAGGAAGAGACTACAACAGAACACATCACTACAGGACAGGACAAACCTCACCCCGGACCATATTTGCAGTTTACTGGAGATATGCTTGAACACTACTTATTTCCTGTTCAGAAGTATCTTCTACAGACAAAAACACGGCTGTGCCATGGGATCACCTGTCTCCCCGATTGTGTCTAACCTGTACATGGAGGAAGTGGAGAACAGAGCTCTGGTCTCTTTCCCAGGTGCAGTGACCAGACAATGGTCCAGATATGTTGATGACACGTGGGTCAAGATCAGAACCCAGGAAGTAGAAGCCTTCACAGAACACATCAGCGCAGTGGACAAGAACATCACGTTCACCTGTGAAGATGCTATAGACAACCGCCTGGCTTTCTTAGACTGTGCAGTGGTTATTTGTGAGGACAGGACTCTCCAACACACACAGATCAATACTTGCTGTTTGATTCCCACCACCGACTGCAGCACAAGCTGGGAGTCATCAGGACTCTTCAGCACAGAGCACAAGAGGTGCCCACAACCTCAGAAGGTAAACGGAAAGAAGAACAACACATTTGTAAATCTCTGAGAGATTGTGGATACCCCAAATGGACTTTCAACAAAATCAAGAGGACACAGACACCAAACAGACAGAAACCAGGGACAAAAGCTAAGGGCGTAGTTAACCCTTATGCGTCCGGTTTATCTGAAAAACTTAAAAGGATTTTCTACAAACACAACATTCCAGTCTACTTTAAACCAGGGAACATTCTGTGTCAAAAACTGGTTCATCCTAAAGACAAGATCCCCACAAAAAGAGTAATGTAGTTTATGCAGTTCAGTGAAGAGTGCAGTGACAGTTAGGTTGGTGAAACTAAACAAGAGCTTCACAAGAGGATGTATCAGCACAGAAGAGCTCCAGCCCACCTCCACCTCAAAGAGAAAGGACATTCCTTTAAGGGCAGCAATTTCCAAATTATGGCCAGAGAGGCCAGATGGTTTGAGAGAGGGGTGAAGGAAGTAATTTTTGTGAAAATGGAAAAGCCCTCGTTGAACAGGCCTCAGATTGGCCTCAGATTCATGTTGCCTAGTATTTATAACAGTGTTCTGAAACCTAAAACAAATGAGCCTCACCCTAGAACAACAAACACAGCACCTGATTAGAAGTGTCACTAACGACTCTGCACCTGCATGGAGCAGTGTCACGAACAACTCTCCTAAGCATTAACGATTCTCACATCAGGAGTCACACCTCCCTTTCATGGCTAACAACGGTGAAAACAGAACATTCGGGTCCAATCAGGTTTGGTTTCAGAGATAAAGCACATCTCTCTTACCTGTTGAACTCAGAAATGATAAAAACTCTTGGAATTAGAGACAAAACTTCTTTACCTTGAAAACTGACTCCAGGTGCTTTTACTTAAACCTTGGTACCTTAGTACCTCATTAAGAAAAGAAAAAAATACAAATCAAATGAGTACAATTATTAGGCTACTTCTAAATTTAAATATATATCTTAAAAACCGGTACAGTCGATCGGAAAGTTTCTTATTTTAACAACATATTCACAGAGTACTCGTGTGATTGGTAAGATGTGCCCAATTTTTCTCTTTAACATGACCCCAACATAATTTGAACACTCAACCCTCTGATCTGGAGCCAGATGCGCTACCGTTCTGCCACAAGGTCATTATTAGTCTGAGAATCTGCCAAAATTATGCATGTGAAAAAACACCATATACATTTTAGATTTACACAATTTAAAGAACACAAAACAATTTAAAGAAAAAAAAAATAAATCATTTCAGTTAAAAAATGTAGGTAAACAAAAACAATATAATAGAAAGAACATGCCCAGTGTGTTTATCAGTCTGGTCTGATGCCTCATGAATTGATAGATTATAGTATACATAATATAGATTAAATAATATAATTTGAACAGAAGAGGGGGCCTCAGATTCATGTTGCATAATAGTTTTTAAAGTGTTTTTTTAAAACTCAAACCAAAAGAGTCGCACCCTAGAAAAACAACCACAACACCTGAATAGAGCAGTGTCACTAACAACTCTGCACCTGAATGGAGCATTGTCACTAACAACTCTGCACCTGAATGGAGCAGTGACACTAACTACTCTGCACCGGAATAGAGCAGTGTCACTAACAAATCTGCGCCTGAATGCAGCAGTGACACTAACAACTCTGCACCTGAATAGAGCAATGTCACTAACAACTCTGCACCTGAATAGAGCAGTGTCACTAACAACTCTGCACCTGAATAGAGCAGTGTCACTAACAACTCTGCAGCTGAATGCAGCAGTGACACTAACATCTCTGCACCTGAATAGAGCAGTGTCACAAAATAATCTGCACCTGAATAGAGCAGTGTCACTAACAACTCTGCACCTGAATAGAGCAGTGTCACTAACAAATCTGCACCTGAATGCAGCAGTGACACTAACATCTCTGCACCGGAATAGAGCAGTGTCACAAAATACTCTGCACCTCAATAGATCAGTGTCACTAATGACTCTGCACCAGAAAAGAGCAGTGTGACTAATAACTCTTCACCTGCCTGGAGCAGTGTGACTAACGACTCTGTACCTGTATAAAGCAGTGTCACTTAAGACTCTGCACCGAAATAGAGTAGTGTCACTAATGACTCTGCACCAGAAAAGAGCAGTGTCACTAACAACTCTGCACCTGAATAAAGCAGTTTCACTAATAACTCTGCACCTCCATAGAGAAGTGTCACTAACGTCTCTGCGCCTGAATGGATCAGTGTCACTAACGACTAAAAGTTAAGTCCAGATGCTTTTACTTTAACCATTTGTTCATAAAATGTAGCATGCATAAGTAATGTATAATATAGATGAAAAGATAATAGTTGAGTATTGTTGTGTCTCATAATGTATTCCTCTGTTTTCTTGTGGGCTTATCTGGTTATTTTTCTCATTAAACAAAAGTGAGCAACATTTCAGGTTATGTAGTAGTGTATAAACATGGACTTATTCAGAAATATATTTGACATCAACACGAGAACAAACACTGGTCCATTTGCTCAGAGACAGATTTATTCAGATGACTTTAGATTGTTTTTAATGGGTGTAGCCTATAGCATGTCTTTACACTAGAATAAAGGACTGAGATGGTTGAATGTGATCATTATAATCATCAGTGTTGTGTTTGTATTGACCCAGAAAAAATCTGTGTAGAAACGGATTGGTTGGCGTTGGCCTGATGTACGTAACCTACTCAGACTACAGGCTTTTGCAGGACTGCTTTTGGACAGAAATGGCAGGAGCTCACTGCTGTGGAGACAGCCTCTGGACTCCTGAAAATAGAGGAGTTCACTGCACACGAGACTTGTCCTCCTCACATCGACGTGGACATCACTGGAGAGACGGCCACTCGGGGCCCCGCCCCCAAAGAGAGTTCCCTTCTTCACTAGAGATACTCTCCTTTGCAAATAGCATACAGCGTTTAAGAAATCCATTCACAATAAGCAATCAATGGAAAAAGGGTGATAGTCATTAAACTAGTGAAGACACACTAAGTCAGATCTGCTCACTGGTTCTTTTAAACATGACCCCGACGTGATTTGAACACACAGCCTTCTGATCTGGAGTCAGACGCGCTACCGTTGCGCCACGAGGGCATTATGAGAGTGAGCATCTGCCAAAATTATGCTCGTGAAAAAACACTATATACATTTTAGAGTTAAACAATTTAAAGAAAAAAAAGGAAAAATCATTTCAGTTTAAAAATGTAGGTAAACAAAAACAAAACAATAGAAAGAACATGCATCCACCGCTCTCTTTTGTAAGTAGCATACAGCGTTTAAGAAATCCATTCACAATATACAATCAATAGAAAAAGGTTAGTAGTCATGAAACTACTAAACACAAACTCAGTCAGATGTGCTCATTGTTTCTCTTACACTTGACCCAGACGTGATTTGAACACGCAGCCTTCTGATCTGGAGTCAGACGCGCTACCGTTGCGCCACAAGGTCACTCTTGGAATCAGAATCTGCCAAAATTGTGGTGGTGACAAAACGATATATACATTTTAGAAAAAAAAACAATTTAAAAAAAATATATATATAAAAAATCATATCAGTTTATAAATGTAGGTAAACAAAAACAAAACAAAAGAAAGAACATATACAGTGTGTTTATCAGTCTGGTGTGATGCCTCATGAATTTATAGATTATAGTATACATAATATAGATTAAATAATATAATTTGAACAGAAGAGGGGGGCTCAGATTCCTGTTGCATAATAGTTTTTAAAGTGTTTTTTTGACACTCAAAACAAAAGAGTTGCGCCCTAGAACAACAACCACAACACCTGAATAGAGCAGTGTCACTAACAACTCTGCACCTGAATGGAGCAGTGCCACTAACAACTCTGCACCTGAATAGAGCAGTGTCGCTAACAACTCTGCATTTGAATAGAGCAGTGTCACTAACAACTCTGCACCTGAAAAGAGCAGTGTCACTAACAACTCTGCACCTGAATGCAGCAGTGACACTAACGTCTCTGCACTGGAAAAGAGCAGTGTCACAAAATAATCTGCACCTGAATAGAGCAGTGTCACTAACAACTCTGCACCTGAATAGAGCAGTGTCACTAACAAATCTGCACTTGAATGCAGCAGTGACACTAACATCTCTGCACCGGAATAGAGCAGTGTCACTAACAACTCTGCACCTGAAAGCAGCATTGAGACTAACATCTTTGCACCGGAATAGAGCAGTGTCACTAACAACTCTGCACCTGAATAGAGCAGTGTCACTAACAACTCTGCACCTGAATGCAGCAGTGACACTAACATCTCTGCACCGGAATAGAGCAGTGTCACAAAATACTCTGCACCTGAATAGATCAGTGTCACTAATGACTCTGCACCTGAATGGAGCAGTGTCACTAATGACTCTGCACCAGTAAAGAGCAGTGTCACTAACAACTCTGCAGCTGAATAAAGCAGTATCACTAATAACTCTGCACCTTAATGCAGCAGTGACACTAACATCTCTGCACCGGAATAGAGCAGTGTCACTAACAACTCTGCACCTGAAAGCAGCAGTGAGACTAACATCTCTGCACCGGAATAGAGCAGTGTCACTAACAACTCTGAACCTGAATGGAGCAGTGCCACTAACAACTCTGCACCTGAATAGAGCAGTGTCACTAACAACTCTGCACCTGAATGCAGCAGTGACACTAACATCTCTGCATAGGAATAGAGCAGTGTCACAAAATACTCTGCACCTGAATAGAGCAGTGTTACTAACAACTCTGCACCTGAATAGAGCAGTGTCACTAACAACTCTGCACCTGAATAGAGCAGTGTCACTAACAACTCTGCACCTGAATGCAGCAGTGACACTAACATCTCTGCACTGGAATAGAGCAGTGTCACAAAATAATCTGCACCTGAATAGAGCAGTGTCACTAACAACTCTGCACCTGAATAGAGCAGTGTCACTAACAAATCTGCACCTGAATGCAGCAGTGACACTAACATCTCTGCACTGGAATAGAGCAGTGTCACTAACAACTCTGCACCTGAAAGCAGCAGTGAGACTAACATCTCTGCACCGGAATAGAGCAGTGTCACTAACAACTCTGCACCTGAATAGAGCAGTGTCACTAACAACTCTGCACCTGAATGCAGCAGTGACACTAACATCTCTGCACCGGAATAGAGCAGTGTCACAAAATACTCTGCACCTGAATAGAGCAGTGTCACTAATAACTTTGCACCTGAATAGAGCAGTGTCACTAACAAATCTGCACCTGAATGCAGCAGTGACACTAACATCTCTGCACCGGAATAGAGCAGTGTCACAAAATACTCTGCACCTGAATAGATCAGTGTCACTAATGACTCTGCACCTGAATGGAGCAGTGTCACTAATGACTCTGCACCAGAAAAGAGCAGTGTCACTAACAACTCTGCAGCTGAATAAAGCAGTGTCACTAATAACTCTGCACCTCCATAGAGAAGTGTCACTAACGCCTCTGCGCCTGAATGGATCAGTGTCACTAACGACTAAAAGTTGAGTCCAGATGCTTTTACTTTAACCATTTGTTCATAAAATGTAGCATGCATAAGTAATGTATAATATAAATTATAAGATAATAGTTGAGTATTGTTGTGTCTCATAATGTATTCCTCTGTTTTCTGGTGGGCTTGTCTGTTTATTTTTCTCATTAAACAAAAGTGAGCAACATTTCAGGTTATGTAGTGGTGTATAAACATGGACTTATTCAGAAATATATTTGACATCAACACGAGAACAAACACTGGTCCATTTGCTCAGAGACAGATTTATTCAGATGATTTTAGATTGTTTTTAATGGGTGTAGCCTATAGCATGTCTTTACACTAGAATAAAGTACTGAGATGGTTGAATGTGATCATTATAATCATCAGTGTTGTGTTTGTATTGACCCAGACAAAATCTGTGTAGAAACGGATTGGTTGGCGTTGGCCTGATGTACGTAACCTACTCAGACTACAGGCTTTTGCAGGACTGCTTTTGGACAGAAATGGCAGGAGCTCACTGTTGTGGAGACAGCCTCTGGACTCCTGAAAATAGAGGAGTTCACTGCACACGAGACTTGTCCTCCTCACATCGACGTGGACATCACTGGAGAGACGGCCACTGGGCCCCGCCCCAAAGAGAGATCCCTTCTTCACTAGAGATACTCTCCTTTGCAAATAGCATACAGCATTTAAGAAATCCATTCACAATAAGCAGTCAATGGAAAAAGGGTGGTAGTCATTAAACTAGTAAAGACACACTCAGTCAGATGTGCTCACTGATTCTTTTAAACTTGACCCCGACGTGATTTGAACACGCAGCCTTCTGATCTGGAGTCAGACGCGCTACCGTTGCGCCACGAGGTCATTATGAGTGTGAGCATCTGCCAAAATTATGCTCGTGAAAAAAACACCATATACATTTTAGAGTTAAACAATTTAAAGAAAAAAAAAAGGAAAAATCATTTCAGTTTAAAAATGTAGGTAAACAAAAATGTAACCCTTTATAGGGGATTGCTTCTTTATAACAGCAATATAATCTAATGATTAGGGTTATCTAAATGTAGATTCAATGAGGAGGTTGGTTGCATATGGATCAACCCGTTAAATAACTGATAGATTTCACCGCCAAAAGAAACACAGAGCCAAAGGTGTAAGCTTAAGTGTGAGTTAGTATTTGTTACACAATGTTGACTCTTTTTCACACATTCAAGCATTTACAATAACAGGGTTAACAAATTGGCCAAGGATATCCAAAAGATTTCAGGAAAACAAAGGACAAGGATAAATTGTTCAGTCCAACATAAAACTTAGTTACCCCTGAGTGCACTCAACCCAGAAATTGTCCTACCGCCCCTTAATACTCCATGTAGTCCATATGAATGACATCCAGTGGAACCAGGCACCAGGGCGAAAAACAAGAGGGATCCAGCATTAATGGAGCCAGGGATCAGATCCAGAAGAATCCTCTATGAAAAAAACAGTCTACAAGAAATGCATACAATTAACTATAAATCAGTCTTTGTGTCTTTTTAGTTACCTTCCAACTTAATGCAACTTGTAGACTCAGATGATCAAAACAAAATGCAATTGTAATAATTTTAACTCAAATTGACATTTATGTTACAAAATAAAATATTTCCCCTTTAAAAGAATAAATCATTTGGATAATTGGCTTCAATTACATAGTATAATATAATAACCAACATAACTGAATGATACAATGCAACTGAATTATAATTCTAAAAGATTCAACCACTTGCAATGACTTGCATTTTTTCATTAAACATGACTTTTACAAAATATCTCCAAATTACTTTGCCAGAAATTAACAGTGATAGCATAAAAACATTATCCCAACTGGTTTTTATAACAGTAAGATTCACAAATAATTTTATAGGTTTCCAGTCTCCGTTTTTTAAGTGACTACAGTAAGCTAATACACAAAGAATGGTGGTCATTACTCACCAAGATAACCACGTTTTAAAACGTTTGCTTCTTAGTTTTAATGTAGTTCAACATTCACAGCACGTGTTTTCTGCTTGTGCTCACTTAACAAGATGGATGCCAAAATAAATAATAATACACTGAAGAAGAACTTTCCAGAGTCGTTTTGTGCACTGCCATCTAGTGGCGAAACTAATAATTACACTTAAAATTGTTTTAACCAGTGCTTACATTAGATTACATGTTAGAGTTCTATTGGGGCAAAATTAACAGGGTTACACCCTCCCCCTCTAACCCGCATGAGTCCCTGCATGCACTCTAAACTCTACCGTGTAGCTGATGTTCGGGAATAATTTCCAGGAGCTTCCCAAAAAACTGACTAAGGGCCAGGATTATAGGTTTTCCTAGCTCGTCATATGTGAACCTGGATGGGGGATGTCTTACTCTTTGTGAACGCCTGAGCTCACTTCCTTCATCCCCAGCATCATCCTCTGAGGCTTTGTGAGGAATTTCAGAGCAAACGCTCTGAGCACTATCTGCATCTTGAACTGGTGTGGGATCTGTCATCACTGAATTTTCCATTATGTCACTTTCTGGGATGTCAATCTGGATGTCATGTGACTCAAAGGGCATGACTGAGTTATCAAGACTGGTTTTTAAATCTGGTGATTCGAACTCAGGAGCCATAGGGTTCAGGGAAGAGTGAGTGCCAATGGTGGGAGTATTTACAAACTCTTGCTCATAAGGTCCCCATGTCATGAACTGCAGGGGCTCATTCACATAGTACCCATCATGCTCTTCCTCTCCATCTTCAACATCACATCCTATGTCCTGATCCTCAACTTGTCGGCTTCTCAAATGCATTTGGTGTCGTCTGTTTTGGCGTGGTTCCGGCTCAGAAGTAGTCTCAACTGGTAAAAATCCACATGGTAGGAGTAGATCCCTGTGAAGCGTTCGCTGAGGGCCCTTCCCTGTCTCAGGCTTAACTACGTACACCGGACCACCATCAATTTGTTTTACAACGACATGGATTGTCTTTTCCCATTTATCGGCCAACTTGTGTTTCCCTCTGATGTTGACATTTCTCACTAAGACACGATCGCCTTCTGCCAACTCGGCCATTTTCACTTTGGCATCAAATCTAAGTTTGTTTCTTTCACCAGACTTCCTGGAGTTCTCCGCAGCCAGTGCATAGCTCTCCTTGAGTCGTTGGCGCAAGCTCTGAACATAGTCTGAATGTGTGGTATAGCTCTCGGTTGGAGGTTTCAGGCCAAGAATGAGATCAACTGGGAGGGTTGGCTGTCTGCCAAACATCAGCTCATAAGGCGAATATCCTGTTGAGTCATTCCTTGTGCAGTTGTACGCGTGTACAACAGGCTTCACAAAATCTCGCCAGTGATGTTTGTCCTTTTCCTCAAGAGTTCCAAGCATACTGATTAAGGTCCTGTTAAAGCGTTCCACAGGGTTTCCCTGGGGATGGTACGGGGTAGTGCGCACCTTCTCAGCACCTATGAGTGAACAAAGCTCCTTGATTGTGTGCGATTCAAAGTCGTGTCCCTGATCACTATGAAGGCGACTAGGAAACCCATAGTACACTAGGAAGTTTTCCCAGAGAGCCTTAGCAACAGTTCTGGCCTTTTGGTCTTTGGTTGGCACAGCTACTGCAAATCGGGTGAAATTATCGGTGATGACCAATATGTTCCTGGTGTCACGGTTGTCGGGCTCTATGGATAAGTAGTCCATGCAAATGAGCTCCAGAGGGTAAGTTGTCTTAATGTTCACCATTGGCGCTGCCCTCTGCGGCTGAGCTTTCCTTCGAAAACAGCGTTCGCATGTGTGACATTTCTTTTCGACTGACTCTTTCATTTTCGGCCAATAACATCTGGCACGAACAAGATTGAACACGCGCTCTGGCCCAAGGTGTCCAACATCATTATGAAAACCTTTAAGGACTCTCTCTCTGTAATTTACAGGTAAGATCAGCTGATGAATTTCACTGCCTCTGTCAAAAAATTTTCTGTAAAGGACACCATTGATAAGCTCAAGCCTATTCCACTCTCGAAGGAGCAACTTGACTTCAGATGGCTCGGCTGTTACAGCTTTGAAGTGGGGCTTTTGTCCTTTTTCAACCAAATCAATGACTTTTTTGATGGCTGAATCTTTTCTTTGTTCCTCATGCCACCCCTCTCTTGTCATTCCAGGCAAGGAGTTTTGTCCATTGTCAATGAAAAGGTCTGGTATGGAGGAGGCGTCAACAGCGAGGGATTCAGCAAGGACAGGCAAGTGCATAGTTACTGAATGGCGTTGACAAAGGGCTGAGACCGCATCAGATGGAACCTCCCCCTCTAGAACACGTTTTGTCATTGCCTTTATACTTTCCCTTTCCTCCAGGTAGTCCTGATCTTCCTGAGGAGCTGCTTGAGGTCTCCGTGACAACCCATCTGCGTCAGCATTGGCATGTCCAGCCCGATACTTGATGTTAAATCTGAAGGTCGAGAGGGCCGCTAGCCAGCGGAGTCCAGCTGCATCAAGCTTGGCAGATGAAAGGACATACGTAAGCGGGTTGTTATCAGTTAGGACAGTAAAGTCTGCACCGTAGAGGTAGTCGCAAAACTTTTCACAAACCGCCCACTTCAATGCTAGAAACTCTAGCTTGTGAGTTGGGTAGTTCTTCTCACTCTTGGATAAGCCTCTGCTAGCATAGGCTACAACTCTAAACCTCCCGCCCTGCTCCTGATAAAGAGCTGCCCCCAATCCCTCACAGCAAGTGTCAGTATGCAACACATACGGAAGTTCAGGATTTGCGAAAGCTAAAACAGGAGCGGACGTTAACCTTTCAACAAGTGTTCTAAAAGAAGACTCACACTCAGGTGTCCATTCTGAGCCAAAAGGTTTTCTGGGGCTTATACCAGGGTTGGGCCTCGGGATTTTGTAAACTTTACCCCTCTTCTTAGGTGGGTAGTATCCAGCGGTAAGAGTGTTGAGAGGCCTAGCAATCTTTGAATAGCCCTCAACAAATCTTCTATAATACCCCGCAAATCCAAGAAACCGTTTCAACTCTTCCCTGTTGGCGGGGCAGGGCCAATCCTTCAAGGCGGACACTTTATCTGGGTCTGTGTGGACTCCTTGAGCGTCAACAACATGGCCAAGGTACTTCACTGAGGGCTTGAAAAACTGACATTTCTCCAGAGATAACTTAAGGCCATAACTCCTCATGCGATTTAGCACCTTCATGAGTCTGGTCTCATGCTCTTCAAGTGTTCGGGAAAAGACAATGACATCGTCCAAGAAAACCAGAACCTCGCTCAGGTGGAGGTCACCAACGCACCTTTCCATAAGGCGTTGGAAGGTGCTAGGTGCGTTGGTGACACCTTGCGGCATACGATTAAATTCATAGAAGCCTAAAGGACACGTGAATGCGTTTTTCCCTATCTTCCTCTGCCATTTCCACCTGGTAGTAACCAGATTTTAGGTCCATCACCAAGAACCACTTTGCTCCACTGAGGGCTGAAAACGTCTCCTCGATGTTAGGAAGACCGTATGCATCTTTAATAGTGTGGCTGTTGAGCTTCCTATAATCGATGCACAACCTGATCTTTCCGTTCTTCTTTTTTACAACAACAACTGGGGATGCGAAGGGGCTCTCAGATTCTCTTATTATGCCCGCATCCAGCAGTTCTCTTAGATGTTGTCTAACAGCTTCTCGATCACTGGGGTGTATTGGTCTAGATCTTTCTTTGAAGGGCGTGTCGTCCTGCAGACGGATGTGATGTTTCACTGCGGTGGTATGGCCAAACGACAGCTCATCAAATGCAAACACCTCCGGGATGGAGTTCAGTTTTTTCCTGATACGTTTCTTCCACTCCTCAGGCATAGGGGAGTCGTCCAGATTGAATGGATGATTGCCATTGGATGTTTGCAATTCAGCTTGCGTAGTGGAGGTCAGAGGCATTACTTTCTGAACTGCAGACACCTCACCAATGACACACTTTGGGGGCAGAGTGACAGTGTGATCTGAACTATTACTCAGGACTACAGAAATCTTATTTGAGGCTCTTGAACTGATATTAATTAGCGCACACTGTAGGAACAGCCCACCCGGCAAGGAAGAAGACTTAGAAGGTTCAATGACAAAGTTGGTACTAGGACTGGCTTTTCCCACTCTGACATCTCCAAAGACACAGATTTTATGTCTAGCCGGAATTGCAACAGGCTTGTCTCCATGCAGCTTTACAGGGTAAGCTTTTGTTTCGGTGTTGTGCACCCAAGCCACGTGCTGGAGCAATACTGCAAAACTGTCAGATCTTCTGAGGAACTTAGACTTGACATGACTGACCCCGTGTTGGTATAGCTCAAGCAAAACGTTTGTGCCAATTAAGACCGGAACCTTGCTATTGAACTCATTCTCTGGGACAATGAGTGTCAAAACGGGCATTTGCTCCTCTGTTCCAGTAACATCTTCAGGGAAAGTTAAGTGGACTTCCACATATCCAAGGTAAGGCACCGCTTGACCTCCAGCCCCTTCAACCGAGAAGATTGTGTATCGACTGAACAGGTATGTTAGACAGGTATTTGGAATGGAATGCCTGTGAAATCGTTGTTACTTGGGACCCAGTGTCAAGGATAGAGTCACATTTTATGTCCCCAATAGAGATGGTTGAAGTACAGCGTGGGCCCACAAGTCCAGGAGGCAATTCAGATATGTGACTGTCAATGCTTTCACAAGATCTCTCATTGTGTATCATCACTGTGGGACTTGTTTGTTCTTTGATCTCAGCTCCTGGTCATCCCGTGGCAGGAGCTTCTAGAAGTTTAAAGATGTCTGGTCAATTGCCTGACGAGCCCAGAACTTGTTCCGTTTCTCTTTGAGCTCTGCATTCTTCTTACGGACAAGGCTTGGATTTGGTTCGAACGTGCACCTTGCGGCAATGTGGCCATCACCCCCACATTTAAAACAGAACCAAGGTTTAGGTGGTGTTGGAGATTGGAGATTTGAGTGTAAAGCTTGAGCAATTAAGCTTTCAGTCTGAACAGGTGGTTGTTCGTTGTGGGCTAGGCGGCTCTGCACTTCATCAGGTCTTGGCTCTTTCTTTCCTTGTAATAGCTTTGCAACCTGTTTCCTTAGCTCTGCTACTTCTTTCTCGAGTTTTGAACTCGTTTCTTGTCTTTTTGTCGTTACAGGGGCAGGCTCATGTTCAAAAACTGGCATGCTCATGACTGAATGAACGTGTGTAGCAGCTTTTGCGCTGCCCAGGTGCTTCTTCATACGGTCCATTTTTGCTGCTCTTCGGTCCTCTTCTGTCCTCAAAAGCAAAAGCAGCTCTGGGAAGGTAGGGGGGTTGCTTTTCCTGTGCTCTAGCTGAAGACCAATGATGAGACTCTGGTCCCAACACCCCCTACAAAACTGTCGAAGTAAGTACTTGTCAGACTCATGCTTGAAACTCCTCCTCTGGATATGGCTTTGCGATAAGGGATTGAAGGCGGTTCAGGTAGACCGAGGGTTTTTCACCTGAGTTTTGGTTGGAGCCCAGGAAAGTAGCAAATAGCTCCTCTCCATCTTCTACCACTCCAAATGCTGACTCAAGCTGAGTGAGGTATGCTTGGGGGGTTGCATTTGTCCCGAGTGGCTTGACAATATCTGTAGCCGGGCTGAGAAGGCTCTCTAGAATTCTCCTTACTTTTTGTGAATCAGGGAGGGACATGTCATTGAGAAGCAGGTCTACTTGAGTACGCCAAGCATCATAATCAACCTCTCCATTTGGTTTTGGCAGCCGTCCAGAAAAAATGCGGATTCTACTTTGGCTGTAGGTGGTTGGTGTGGAGTCACCGCGAATAAAATGTTCAACTATGACCTTTTGGACATGAGGTGGGTTTACTGTACCTCCATCAAGAACAGGAAGGCTTGGAGCAACAGTGGTTGAGAGGCTGTGGGTGACTGGATCAGGGCCATGGACTGTAGTACCTCTGGGCTGTCCTCCACTGCCTGCAACACTGTCAACTATGGAAGCTGTAACAGACCGTTCAAAGGGTTGTTGCTGAGTGTCTGGGCTTTGGTGAGGGCCATCTGACTGCGGACTTTGCAGCTCGCTCTGAAGTACCTCCCAAAACCCAGCTTTACCAATCCTAGTAAGGGAGCCTAATTCAGCTAAACATCTCTGAGCCATTTCTCGTCCAAGTTCTTCTTGACATAGCTCACGAATGGTTCTGACACACCAGAGTACAGCTGGGTCATTAGGACTGGGCTGGTCACCGAGCTGTGTTGGGTCAAATCTGGATATTGTTCGATCAGAAGTGTATTCAATAAGGACACGACCTTGGGGTTGTTCTGGATCATTGGGAATTCTAACAACTTTCTTAATGTCCCCGTTAGCTTGAAAGAAATCAGTAATGTCACTATCTGTGTAGGCTTCATCTATGCCTGTGACATAAAGACAACTAGGCCCATGAACATCAAACTGGTTACAAAGATCCATTTTGCAGTAAATGCACACTTATCAAAGTAATTATTGTTTTCAAGTAACTCAATTGTAAATCAGAAATCCTTGGTTTCTGTGCACCTTAGGTGGAGTATATATATATATATATTTTACTGCACCAACCTCCTGGCTGGCTCGCCACTAATGTAACCCTTTATGGGGATTGCTTCTTTATAACAGCAATAAAATCTAATGATTAGGTTATCTAAATCTAGATTCAATGAGGAGGTTGGTTGCATACGGATCAACCCGTTAAATAACTGATAGATTTCACCGCCAAAAGAAACACAGAGCCAAAGGTGTAAGCTTAAGTGTGAGTTAGTATTTGTTACACAATGTTGACTCTTTTTCACACATTCAAGCATTTACAATAACAGGGTTAACAAATTGGCCAAGGATATCCAAAAGATTTCAGGAAAACAAAGGACAAGGATAAATTGTTCAGTCCAACATAAAACTTAGTTACCCCTGAGTGCACTCAACCCAGAAATTGTCCTACCGCCCCTTAATACTCCATGTAGTCCATATGAATGACATCCAGTGGAACCAGGCACCAGGGCGAAAAAACAAGAGGGATCCAGCATTAATGGAGCCAGGGATCAGATCCAGAAGAATCCTCTATGAAAAAAAAAACAGTCTACAAGAAATGCATACAATTAACTATAAATCAGTCTTTGTGTCTTTTTAGTTACCTTCCAACTTAATGCAACTTGTAGACTCAGAAGATCAAAACAAAATGCAATTGTAATAATTTTAACTCAAATTGACATTTATGTTACAAAATAAAATATTTCCCCTTTAAAAGAATAAATCATTTGGATAATTGGCTTCAATTACATAGTATAATATAATAACCAACATAACTGAATGATACAATGCAACTGAATTATAATTCTAAAAGATTCAACCACTTGCAATGACTTGCATTTTTTCATTAAACATGACTTTTACAAAATATCTCCAAATTACTTTGCCAGTAATTAACAGTGATAGCATAAAAACATTATCCCAACTGGTTTTTATAACAGTAAGATTCACAAATAATTTTATAGGTTTCCAGTCTCCGTTTTTTAAGTGACTACAGTAAGCTAATACACAAAGAATGGTGGTCATTACTCACCAAGATAACCACGTTTTAAAGCGTTTGCTTCTTAGTTTTAATGTAGTTCAACATTCACAGCACGTGTTTTCTGCTTGTGCTCACTTAACAAGATGGATGCCAAAATAAATAATAATACACTGAAGAAGAACTTTCCAGAGTCGTTTTGTGCACTGCCATCTAGTGGCGAAACTAATAATTACACTTAAAATTGTTTTAACCAGTGCTTACATTAGATTACATGTTAGAGTTCTATTGGGGCAAAATTAACAGGGTTACAAAAACAAAACAATAGAAAGAACATGCATCCACCGCTCTCTTTTGTAAATAGCATACAGCGTTTAAGAAATCCATTCACAATAAGCAATCAATAGAAAAAGGTTAGTAGTCATTAAGCTACTAAACACAAACTCAGTCAGATGTGCTCATTGTTTCTCTTACACTTGACCCAGACGTGATTTGAACACGCAGCCTTCTGATCTGGAGTCAGACGCGCTACCGTTGCGCCACAAGGTCACTCTTGGAATCAGAATCTGCCAAAATTGTGTTGGTGGCAAAACGATATATACATTTTAGAATAAAACACAATTTAAAAAATATATATATATAAAAAATCATATCAGTTTATAAATGTAGGTAAACAAAAACAAAACAAAAGAAAGAACATATACAGTGTGTTTATCAGTCTGGTGTGATGCCTCATGAATTGATAGATTATAGTATACATAATATAGATTAAATAATATAATTTGAACAGAAGAGGGGGCCTCAGATTAGTAGTTAGATAGTTTTTAAAGTGTTTTTGACACTCAAAACAAAAGAGTTGCGCCCTAGAACAACAACCACAACACCTGAATAGAGCAGTGTAACTAACAACTCTGCACCTGAATGGAGCAGTGCCACTAACAACTCTGCACCTGAATAGAGCAGTGTCACAAACAACTCTGCACCTGAATGCAGCAGTGACAATAACATCTCTGCACAGGAATAGAGCAGTGTCACAAAATACTCTGCACCTGAATAGAGCAGTGTTACTAACAACTCTGCACCTGAATAGAGCAGTGTCACTAACAACTCTGCATCTGAATAGAGCAGTGTCACTAACAAATCTGCACCTGAATGCAGCAGTGTTACTAACAACTCTGCACCTGAATAGAGCAGTGTCACTAACAACTCTGCACCTGAATAGAGCAGTGTCACTAACAAATCTGCACCTGAATGCAGCAGTGACACTAACATCTCTGCACCGGAATAGAGCTTTGTCACAAAATACTCTGCACCTGAATAGAGCAGTGTCACTAACAACTCTGCACCTGAATAGAGCAGTGTCACTAACAACTCTGCACCTGAATAGAGCAGTGTCACTAACAAATCTGCACCTGAATGCAGCAGTGACACTAACATCTCTGCACCGGAATAGAGCAGTGTCACAAGATACTCTGCACCTGAATAGATCAGTGTCACTAATGACTCTGCACCAGAAAAGAGCAGTGTAACTAATATTTCTTTACCTGCCTGGAGCAGTGTCACTAACGACTCTGCACCTATATAAAGCAGTGTCACTTAAGACTCTGCACGAAATAGAGCAGTGTCACTAATGACTCTGCACCAGAAAAGAGCAGTGTCACTAACAACTCTGCACCTGAATAAAGCAGTGTCACTAATAACTCTGCACCTCCATAGAGAAGTGTCACTAACGTCTCTGCGCCTGAATGGATCAGTGTCACTAACGACTAAAAGTTGAGTCCAGATGCTTTTACTTTAACCGTTTGTTCATAAAATGTAGCATGCATAAGTAATGTGTAATATAGATTATAAGATAATAGTTGAGTATTGTTGTGTCTCATAATATATTCCTCTGTTTTCTTGTGGGCTTATCTGGTTATTTTTCTCATTAAACAAAAGTGAGCAACATTTCAGGTTATGTAGTGGTGTATAAACATGGACTTATTCAGAAATATATTTGACATCAACACGAGAACAAACACTGGTCCATTTGCTCAGAGACAGATTTATTCAGATGATTTTAGATTGTTTTCAATGGGTGTAGCCTATAGCATGTCTTTACACTAGAATAAAGGACTGAGATGGTTGAATGTGATCCTTATTATCATCAGTGTTGTGTTTGTATTGACCCAGACAAAATCTGTGTAAAAACGGATTGGTTGGCTTTGGCCTGAAGTACGTAACCTACTCAGACTACAGGCTTTTGCAGGACTGCTTTTGGACAGAAATGGCCAGAGCTCACTGTTGTGGAGACAGCCTCTGGACTCCTGAAAATAGAGGAGTTCACTGCACACGAGACTTGTCCTCCTCACATCGACGTGGACATCACTGGAGAGACGGCCACTCGGGGCCCGCCCCAAAGAGAGATCCCTTCTTCACTAGAGATACTCTCCTTTGCAAATAGCATACAGCGTTTAAGAAATCCATTCACAATAAGCAATCAATGGAAAAAGGGTGGTAGTCATTAAACTAGTAAAGACACACTCAGTCAGATGTGCTCACTGGTTCTTTTAAACTTGACCCGACGTGATTTGAACACGCAGCCTTCTGATCTGGAGTCAGACGCGCTACCGTTGCGCCACGAGGTCATTATGAGTGTGAGCATCTGCCAAAATTATGCTCGTGAAAAACACCATATACATTTTAGAGTTAAACAATTTAAAGAAAAAAAGGAAAAATCATTTCAGTTTAAAAATGTAGGTAAACAAAAACAAAACAATAGAAAGAACATGCATCCACCACTCTCTTTTGTAAATAGCATACAGCGTTTAAGAAATCCATTCACAATAAGCAATCAATAGAAAAAGGTTAGTAGTCATTAAACTACCAAACACAAACTCAGTCAGATGTGCTCATTGTTTCTCTTACACTTGACCCAGACGTGATTTGAACACGCAGCCTTCTGATCTGGAGTCAGACGCGCTACCGTTGCGCCACAAGGTCACTCTTGGAGTCAGAATCTGCCAAAATTGTGGTGGTGACAAAACGATATATACATTTTAGAATAAAACACAATTAAAAAAATATATATATAAAAAAATCATATCAGTTTATAAATGTAGGTAAACAAAAACAAAACAAAAGAAAGAACATATACAGTGTGTTTATCAGTCTGGTGTGATGCCTCATGAATTGATAGATTATAGTATACATAATATAGATTAAATAATATAATTTGAACAGAAGAGGGGCCTCAGATTCCTGTTGCATAATAGTTTTTAAAGTGTTTTTGACACTCAAAACAAAAGAGTTGCGCCCTAGAACAACAACCACAACACCTGAATAGAGCAGTGTAACTAACAACTCTGCACCTGAATGGAGCAGTGCCACTAACAACTCTGCACCTGAATAGAGCAGTGTCACTAACAACTCTGCACCTGAATGCAGCAGTGACACTAACATCTCTGCACAGGAATAGAGCAGTGTCACAAAATACTCTGCACCTGAATAGAGCAGTGTTACTAACAACTCTGCACCTGAATAGAGCAGTGTCACTAACAACTCTGCACCTGAATAGAGCAGTGTCACTAACAAATCTGCACCTGAATGCAGCAGTGACACTAACATCTCTGCACCTGAATAGAGCAGTGTCACTAACAACTCTGCACCTGAATAGAGCAGTGTCACTAACAAATCTGCACCTGAATGCAGCAGTGACACTAACATCTCTGCACCGGAATAGAGCAGTGTCACAAGATACTCTGCACCTGAATAGATCAGTGTCACTAATGACTCTGCACCAGAAAAGAGCAGTGTAACTAATATTTCTTCACCTGCCTGGAGCAGTGTCACTAACGACTCTGCACCTATATAAAGCAGTGTCACTTAAGACTCTGCACCGAAATAGAGCAGTGTCACTAATGACTCTGCACCAGAAAAGAGCAGTGTCACTAACAACTCTGCACCTGAATAAAGCAGTGTCACTAATAACTCTGCACCTCCATAGAGAAGTGTCACTAACGTCTCTGCGCCTGAATGGATCAGTGTCACTAACGACTAAAAGTTGAGTCCAGATGCTTTTACTTTAACCGTTTGTTCATAAAATGTAGCATGCATAAGTAATGTGTAATATAGATTATAAGATAATAGTTGAGTATTGTTGTGTCTCATAATATATTCCTCTGTTTTCTTGTGGGCTTATCTGGTTATTTTTCTCATTAAACAAAAGTGAGCAACATTTCAGGTTATGTAGTGGTGTATAAACATGGACTTATTCAGAAATATATTTGACATCAACACGAGAACAAACACTGGTCCATTTGCTCAGAGACAGATTTATTCAGATGATTTTAGATTGTTTTCAATGGGTGTAGCCTATAGCATGTCTTTACACTAGAATAAAGGACTGAGATGGTTGAATGTGATCCTTATTATCATCAGTGTTGTGTTTGTATTGACCCAGACAAAATCTGTGTAGAAACGGATTGGTTGGCTTTGGCCTGAAGTACGTAACCTACTCAGACTACAGGCTTTTGCAGGACTGCTTTTGGACAGAAATGGCCAGAGCTCACTGTTGTGGAGACAGCCTCTGGACTCCTGAAAATAGAGGAGTTCACTGCACACGAGACTTGTCCTCCTCACATCGACGTGGACATCACTGGAGAGACGGCCACTCGGGGCCCGCCCCAAAGAGAGATCCCTTCTTCACTAGAGATACTCTCCTTTGCAAATAGCATACAGCGTTTAAGAAATCCATTCACAATAAGCAATCAATGGAAAAAGGGTGGTAGTCATTAAACTAGTAAAGACACACTCAGTCAGATGTGCTCACTGGTTCTTTTAAACTTGACCCGACGTGATTTGAACACGCAGCCTTCTGATCTGGAGTCAGGCGCGCTACCGTTGCGCCACGAGGTCATTATGAGTGTGAGCATCTGCCAAAATTATGCTCGTGAAAAACACCATATACATTTTAGAGTTAAACAATTTAAAGAAAAAAAAAAGGAAAAATCATTTCAGTTTAAAAATGTAGGTAAACAAAAACAAAACAATAGAAAGAACATGCATCCACCGCTCTCTTTTGTAAATAGCATACAGCGTTTAAGAAATCCATTCACAATAAGCAATCAATAGAAAAAGGTTAGTAGTCATTAAACTACCAAACACAAACTCAGTCAGATGTGCTCATTGTTTCTCTTACACTTGACCCAGACGTGATTTGAACACGCAGCCTTCTGATCTGGAGTCAGACGCGCTACCGTTGCGCCACAAGGTCACTCTTGGAATCAGAATCTGCCAAAATTGTGGTGGTGACAAAACGATATATACATTTTAGAATAAAACACAATTAAAAAAATATATATATAAAAAAATCATATCAGTTTATAAATGTAGGTAAACAAAAACAAAACAAAAGAAAGAACATATACAGTGTGTTTATCAGTCTGGTGTGATGCCTCATGAATTGATAGATTATAGTATACATAATATAGATTAAATAATATAATTTGAACAGAAGAGGGGCCTCAGATTCCTGTTGCATAATAGTTTTTAAAGTGTTTTTGACACTCAAAACAAAAGAGTTGCGCCCTAGAACAACAACCACAACACCTGAATAGAGCAGTGTAACTAACAACTCTGCACCTGAATGGAGCAGTGCCACTAACAACTCTGCACCTGAATAGAGCAGTGTCACTAACAACTCTGCACCTGAATGCAGCAGTGACACTAACATCTCTGCACAGGAATAGAGCAGTGTCACAAAATACTCTGCACCTGAATAGAGCAGTGTTACTAACAACTCTGCACCTGAATAGAGCAGTGTCACTAACAACTCTGCACCTGAATAGAGCAGTGTCACTAACAAATCTGCACCTGAATGCAGCAGTGACACTAACATCTCTGCACCGGAATAGAGCTTTGTCACAAAATACTCTGCACCTGAATAGAGCAGTGTCACTAACAACTCTGCACCTGAATAGAGCAGTGTCACTAACAACTCTGCACCTGAATAGAGCAGTGTCACTAACAAATCTGCACCTGAATGCAGCAGTGACACTAACATCTCTGCACCGAATAGAGCAGTGTCACAAGATACTCTGCACCTGAATAGATCAGTGTCACTAATGACTCTGCACCAGAAAAGAGCAGTGTAACTAATATTTCTTCACCTGCCTGGAGCAGTGTCACTAACGACTCTGCACCTATATAAAGCAGTGTCACTTAAGACTCTGCACGAAATAGAGCAGTGTCACTAATGACTCTGCACCAGAAAAGAGCAGTGTCACTAACAACTCTGCACCTGAATAAAGCAGTGTCACTAATAACTCTGCACCTCCATAGAGAAGTGTCACTAACGTCTCTGCGCCTGAATGGATCAGTGTCACTAACGACTAAAAGTTGAGTCCAGATGCTTTTACTTTAACCGTTTGTTCATAAAATGTAGCATGCATAAGTAATGTGTAATATAGATTATAAGATAATAGTTGAGTATTGTTGTGTCTCATAATATATTCCTCTGTTTTCTTGTGGGCTTATCTGATTATTTTTCTCATTAAACAAAAGTGAGCAACATTTCAGGTTATGTAGTGGTGTATAAACATGGACTTATTCAGAAATATATTTGACATCAACACGAGAACAAACACTGGTCCATTTGCTCAGAGACAGATTTATTCAGATGATTTTAGATTGTTTTCAATGGGTGTAGCCTATAGCATGTCTTTACACTAGAATAAAGGACTGAGATGGTTGAATGTGATCCTTATTATCATCAGTGTTGTGTTTGTATTGACCCAGACAAAATCTGTGTAGAAACGGATTGGTTGGCTTTGGCCTGAAGTACGTAACCTACTCAGACTACAGGCTTTTGCAGGACTGCTTTTGGACAGAAATGGCCAGAGCTCACTGTTGTGGAGACAGCCTCTGGACTCCTGAAAATAGAGGAGTTCACTGCACACGAGACTTGTCCTCCTCACATCGACGTGGACATCACTGGAGAGACGGCCACTCGGGGCCCGCCCCAAAGAGAGATCCCTTCTTCACTAGAGATACTCTCCTTTGCAAATAGCATACAGCGTTTAAGAAATCCATTCACAATAAGCAATCAATGGAAAAAGGGTGGTAGTCATTAAACTAGTAAAGACACACTCAGTCAGATGTGCTCATTGTTTCTCTTACACTTGACCCAGGCGTGATTTGAACACGCAGCCTTCTGATCTGGAGTCAGACGCGCTACCGTTGCGCCACGAGGTCATTATGAGTGTGAGCATCTGCCAAAATTATGCTCGTGGAAAAACACCATATACATTTTAGAGTTAAACAATTTAAAGAAAAAAAGGAAAAATCATTTCAGTTTAAAAATGTAGGTAAACAAAAACAAAACAATAGAAAGAACATGCATCCACCACTCTCTTTTGTAAATAGCATACAGCGTTTAAGAAATCCATTCACAATAAGCAATCAATAGAAAAAGGTTAGTAGTCATTAAACTACCAAACACAAACTCAGTCAGATGTGCTCATTGTTTCTCTTACACTTGACCCAGACGTGATTTGAACACGCAGCCTTCTGATCTGGAGTCAGACGCGCTACCGTTGCGCCACAAGGTCACTCTTGGAGTCAGAATCTGCCAAAATTGTGGTGGTGACAAAACGATATATACATTTTAGAATAAAACACAATTAAAAAAATATATATAAAAAAATCATATCAGTTTATAAATGTAGGTAAACAAAAACAAAACAAAAGAAAGAACATATACAGTGTGTTTATCAGTCTGGTGTGATGCCTCATGAATTGATAGATTATAGTATACATAATATAGATTAAATAATATAATTTGAACAGAAGAGGGGCCTCAGATTCCTGTTGCATAATAGTTTTTAAAGTGTTTTTTTGACACTCAAAACAAAAGAGTTGCGCCCTAGAACAACAACCACAACACCTGAATAGAGCAGTGTAACTAACAACTCTGCACCTGAATGGAGCAGTGCCACTAACAACTCTGCACCTGAATAGAGCAGTGTCACTAACAACTCTGCACCTGAATGCAGCAGTGACACTAACATCTCTGCACAGGAATAGAGCAGTGTCACAAAATACTCTGCACGTGAATAGAGCAGTGTTACTAACAACTCTGCACCTGAATAGAGCAGTGTCACTAACAACTCTGCACCTGAATAGAGCAGTGTCACTAACAAATCTGCACCTGAATGCAGCTTTGACACTAACATCTCTGCACCGGAATAGAGCTTTGTCACAAAATACTCTGCACCTGAATAGAGCAGTGTCACTAACAACTCTGCACCTGAATAGAGCAGTGTCACTAACAACTCTGCACCTGAATAGAGCAGTGTCACTAACAAATCTGCACCTGAATGCAGCAGTGACACTAACATCTCTGCACCGAATAGAGCAGTGTCACAAGATACTCTGCACCTGAATAGATCAGTGTCACTAATGACTCTGCACCAGAAAAGAGCAGTGTAACTAATATTTCTTCACCTGCCTGGAGCAGTGTCACTAACGACTCTGCACCTATATAAAGCAGTGTCACTTAAGACTCTGCACCGAAATAGAGCAGTGTCACTAATGACTCTGCACCAGAAAAGAGCAGTGTCACTAACAACTCTGCACCTGAATAAAGCAGTGTCACTAATAACTCTGCACCTCCATAGAGAAGTGTCACTAACGTCTCTGCGCCTGAATGGATCAGTGTCACTAACGACTAAAAGTTGAGTCCAGATGCTTTTACTTTAACCGTTTGTTCATAAAATGTAGCATGCATAAGTAATGTGTAATATAGATTATAAGATAATAGTTGAGTATTGTTGTGTCTCATAATATATTCCTCTGTTTTCTTGTGGGCTTATCTGGTTATTTTTCTCATTAAACAAAAGTGAGCAACATTTCAGGTTATGTAGTGGTGTATAAACATGGACTTATTCAGAAATATATTTGACATCAACACGAGAACAAACACTGGTCCATTTGCTCAGAGACAGATTTATTCAGATGATTTTAGATTGTTTTCAATGGGTGTAGCCTATAGCATGTCTTTACACTAGAATAAAGGACTGAGATGGTTGAATGTGATCCTTATTATCATCAGTGTTGTGTTTGTATTGACCCAGACAAAATCTGTGTAAAAACGGATTGGTTGGCTTTGGCCTGAAGTACGTAACCTACTCAGACTACAGGCTTTTGCAGGACTGCTTTTGGACAGAAATGGCCAGAGCTCACTGTTGTGGAGACAGCCTCTGGACTCCTGAAAATAGAGGAGTTCACTGCACACGAGACTTGTCCTCCTCACATCGACGTGGACATCACTGGAGAGACGGCCACTCGGGGCCCCGCCCCCAAAGAGAGATCCCTTCTTCACTAGAGATACTCTCCTTTGCAAATAGCATACAGCGTTTAAGAAATCCATTCACAATAAGCAATCAATGGAAAAAGGGTGGTAGTCATTAAACTAGTAAAGACACACTCAGTCAGATGTGCTCACTGGTTCTTTTAAACTTGACCCGACGTGATTTGAACACGCAGCCTTCTGATCTGGAGTCAGGCGCTACCGTTGCGCCACGAGGTCATTATGAGTGTGAGCATCTGCCAAAATTATGCTCGTGAAAAACACCATATACATTTTAGAGTTAAACAATTTAAAGAAAAAAAGGAAAAATCATTTCAGTTTAAAAATGTAGGTAGACAAAAACAAAACAATAGAAAGAACATGCATCCACCGCTCTCTTTTGTAAATAGCATACAGCGTTTAAGAAATCCATTCACAATAAGCAATCAATAGAAAAAGGTTAGTAGTCATTAAACTACCAAACACAAACTCAGTCAGATGTGCTCATTGTTTCTCTTACACTTGACCCAGACGTGATTTGAACACGCAGCCTTCTGATCTGGAGTCAGACGCGCTACCGTTGCGCCACAAGGTCACTCTTGGAGTCAGAATCTGCCAAAATTGTGGTGGTGACAAAACGATATATACATTTTAGAATAAAACACAATTAAAAAAATATATATATAAAAAAAATCATATCAGTTTATAAATGTAGGTAAACAAAAACAAAACAAAAGAAAGAACATATACAGTGTGTTTATCAGTCTGGTGTGATGCCTCATGAATTGATAGATTATAGTATACATAATATAGATTAAATAATATAATTTGAACAGAAGAGGGGGCCTCAGATTCCTGTTGCATAATAGTTTTTAAAGTGTTTTTTTGACACTCAAAACAAAAGAGTTGCGCCTAGAACAACAACCACAACACCTGAATAGAGCAGTGTAACTAACAACTCTGCACCTGAATGGAGCAGTGCCACTAACAACTCTGCACCTGAATAGAGCAGTGTCACTAACAACTCTGCACCTGAATGCAGCAGTGACACTAACATCTCTGCACAGGAATAGAGCAGTGTCACAAAATACTCTGCACCTGAATAGAGCAGTGTTACTAACAACTCTGCACCTGAATAGAGCAGTGTCACTAACAACTCTGCACCTGAATAGAGCAGTGTCACTAACAAATCTGCACCTGAATGCAGCAGTGACACTAACATCTCTGCACCGAATAGAGCTTTGTCACAAAATACTCTGCACCTGAATAGAGCAGTGTCACTAACAACTCTGCACCTGAATAGAGCAGTGTCACTAACAACTCTGCACCTGAATAGAGCAGTGTCACTAACAAATCTGCACCTGAATGCAGCAGTGACACTAACATCTCTGCACCGGAATAGAGCAGTGTCACAAGATACTCTGCACCTGAATAGATCAGTGTCACTAATGACTCTGCACCAGAAAAGAGCAGTGTAACTAATATTTCTTCACCTGCCTGGAGCAGTGTCACTAACGACTCTGCACCTATATAAAGCAGTGTCACTTAAGACTCTGCACCGAAATAGAGCAGTGTCACTAATGACTCTGCACCAGAAAAGAGCAGTGTCACTAACAACTCTGCACCTGAATAAAGCAGTGTCACTAATAACTCTGCACCTCCATAGAGAAGTGTCACTAACGTCTCTGCGCCTGAATGGATCAGTGTCACTAACGACTAAAAGTTGAGTCCAGATGCTTTTACTTTAACCGTTTGTTCATAAAATGTAGCATGCATAAGTAATGTGTAATATAGATTATAAGATAATAGTTGAGTATTGTTGTGTCTCATAATATATTCCTCTGTTTTCTTGTGGGCTTATCTGGTTATTTTTCTCATTAAACAAAAGTGAGCAACATTTCAGGTTATGTAGTGGTGTATAAACATGGACTTATTCAGAAATATATTTGACATCAACACGAGAACAAACACTGGTCCATTTGCTCAGAGACAGATTTATTCAGATGATTTTAGATTGTTTTCAATGGGTGTAGCCTATAGCATGTCTTTACACTAGAATAAAGGACTGAGATGGTTGAATGTGATCCTTATTATCATCAGTGTTGTGTTTGTATTGACCCAGACAAAATCTGTGTAAAAACGGATTGGTTGGCTTTGGCCTGAAGTACGTAACCTACTCAGACTACAGGCTTTTGCAGGACTGCTTTTGGACAGAAATGGCCAGAGCTCACTGTTGTGGAGACAGCCTCTGGACTCCTGAAAATAGAGGAGTTCACTGCACACGAGACTTGTCCTCCTCACATCGACGTGGACATCACTGGAGAGACGGCCACTCGGGGCCCGCCCCAAAGAGAGATCCCTTCTTCACTAGAGATACTCTCCTTTGCAAATAGCATACAGCGTTTAAGAAATCCATTCACAATAAGCAATCAATGGAAAAAGGGTGGTAGTCATTAAACTAGTAAAGACACACTCAGTCAGATGTGCTCACTGGTTCTTTTAAACTTGACCCGACGTGATTTGAACACGCAGCCTTCTGATCTGGAGTCAGGCGCTACCGTTGCGCCACGAGGTCATTATGAGTGTGAGCATCTGCCAAAATTATGCTCGTGAAAAACACCATATACATTTTAGAGTTAAACAATTTAAAGAAAAAAAGGAAAAATCATTTCAGTTTAAAAATGTAGGTAAACAAAAACAAAACAATAGAAAGAACATGCATCCACCACTCTCTTTTGTAAATAGCATACAGCGTTTAAGAAATCCATTCACAATAAGCAATCAATAGAAAAAGGTTAGTAGTCATTAAACTACCAAACACAAACTCAGTCAGATGTGCTCATTGTTTCTCTTACACTTGACCCAGACGTGATTTGAACACGCAGCCTTCTGATCTGGAGTCAGGCGCTACCGTTGCGCCACAAGGTCACTCTTGGAATCAGAATCTGCCAAAATTGTGGTGGTGACAAAACGATATATACATTTTAGAATAAAACACAATTAAAAAAAAATATATATATAAAAAAATCATATCAGTTTATAAATGTAGGTAAACAAAAACAAAACAAAAGAAAGAACATATACAGTGTGTTTATCAGTCTGGTGTGATGCCTCATGAATTGATAGATTATAGTATACATAATATAGATTAAATAATATAATTTGAACAGAAGAGGGGGCCTCAGATTCCTGTTGCATAATAGTTTTTAAAGTGTTTTTTTGACACTCAAAACAAAAGAGTTGCGCCCTAGAACAACAACCACAACACCTGAATAGAGCAGTGTAACTAACAACTCTGCACCTGAATGGAGCAGTGCCACTAACAACTCTGCACCTGAATAGAGCAGTGTCACTAACAACTCTGCACCTGAATGCAGCAGTGACACTAACATCTCTGCACAGGAATAGAGCAGTGTCACAAAATACTCTGCACCTGAATAGAGCAGTGTTACTAACAACTCTGCACCTGAATAGAGCAGTGTCACTAACAACTCTGCACCTGAATAGAGCAGTGTCACTAACAAATCTGCACCTGAATGCAGCAGTGACACTAACATCTCTGCACCGGAATAGAGCTTTGTCACAAAATACTCTGCACCTGAATAGAGCAGTGTCACTAACAACTCTGCACCTGAATAGAGCAGTGTCACTAACAACTCTGCACCTGAATAGAGCAGTGTCACTAACAAATCTGCACCTGAATGCAGCAGTGACACTAACATCTCTGCACCGGAATAGAGCAGTGTCACAAGATACTCTGCACCTGAATAGATCAGTGTCACTAATGACTCTGCACCAGAAAAGAGCAGTGTAACTAATATTTCTTCACCTGCCTGGAGCAGTGTCACTAACGACTCTGCACCTATATAAAGCAGTGTCACTTAAGACTCTGCACCGAAATAGAGCAGTGTCACTAATGACTCTGCACCAGAAAAGAGCAGTGTCACTAACAACTCTGCACCTGAATAAAGCAGTGTCACTAATAACTCTGCACCTCCATAGAGAAGTGTCACTAACGTCTCTGCGCCTGAATGGATCAGTGTCACTAACGACTAAAAGTTGAGTCCAGATGCTTTTACTTTAACCGTTTGTTCATAAAATGTAGCATGCATAAGTAATGTGTAATATAGATTATAAGATAATAGTTGAGTATTGTTGTGTCTCATAATATATTCCTCTGTTTTCTTGTGGGCTTATCTGGTTATTTTTCTCATTAAACAAAAGTGAGCAACATTTCAGGTTATGTAGTGGTGTATAAACATGGACTTATTCAGAAATATATTTCACATCAACACGAGAACAAACACTGGTCCATTTGCTCAGAGACAGATTTATTCAGATGATTTTAGATTGTTTTCAATGGGTGTAGCCTATAGCATGTCTTTACACTAGAATAAAGGACTGAGATGGTTGAATGTGATCCTTATTATCATCAGTGTTGTGTTTGTATTGACCCAGACAAAATCTGTGTAAAACGGATTGGTTGGCTTTGGCCTGAAGCACGTAACCTACTCAGACTACAGGCTTTTGCAGGACTGCTTTTGGACAGAAATGGCCAGAGCTCACTGTTGTGGAGACAGCCTCTGGACTCCTGAAAATAGAGGAGTTCACTGCACACGAGACTTGTCCTCCTCACATCGACGTGGACATCACTGGAGAGACGGCCACTCGGGGCCCGCCCCAAAGAGAGATCCCTTCTTCACTAGAGATACTCTCCTTTGCAAATAGCATACAGCGTTTAAGAAATCCATTCACAATAAGCAATCAATGGAAAAAGGGTGGTAGTCATTAAACTAGTAAAGACACACTCAGTCAGATGTGCTCACTGGTTCTTTTAAACTTGACCCGGACGTGATTTGAACACGCAGCCTTCTGATCTGGAGTCAGACGCGCTACCGTTGCGCCACAAGGTCATTATGAGTGTGAGCATCTGCCAAAATTATGCTAAAGAAAAACACCATATACATTTTAGAGTTAAACAATTTAAAGAAAAAAAGGAAAAATCATTTCAGTTTAAAAATGTAGGTAGACAAAAACAAAACAATAGAAAGAACATGCATCCACCGCTCTCTTTTGTAAATAGCATACAGCGTTTAAGAAATCCATTCACAATAAGCAATCAATAGAAAAAGGTTAGTAGTCATTAAACTACCAAACACAAACTCAGTCAGATGTGCTCATTGTTTCTCTTACACTTGACCCAGACGTGATTTGAACACGCAGCCTTCTGATCTGGAGTCAGACGCTACCGTTGCGCCACAAGAACATTATGATAACAAGCATCTGCCAAAATTATGCTCGTGAAAAAAACACCATATACATTTTAGAGTTATTTAATTTAAAGAAAAGTCTGTGGAGGTTCTCAGTCATCCAGAGCATCTTGAAAAAAAGGTTTGAATAAAAGCATCTGAAACCGAAGTCCAGATGCTTTTACTCAAACTTTTTTTTTCAATTTAAAGAAAAAAGAAAAAATCATATCAGTTTATAAATGTAGATAAACAAAAACGAAACAAAAGAAAGAACATATACAGTGTGTTTATCAGTCTGGTGTGATGCCTCATGAATTGATAGATTATAGTATACATAATATAGATTAAATAATATAATTTGAACAGAAGAGGGGGCCTCAGATTCCTGTTGCATAATAGTTTTTAAAGTGTTTTTTTGACACTCAAAACAAAAGAGTTGCGCCCTAGAACAACAACCACAACACCTGAATAGAGCAGTGGCACTAACAACTCTGCACCTGAATAGAGCAGTGTCTCTAACCACTCTGCACCTGAATAGAGCAGTGTCACTAACAACTCTGCACCTGAATAGAGCAGTGTCTCTAACCACTCTGCACCTGAATAGAGCAGTGTCTCTAACCACTCTGCACCTGAATAGAGCAGTGTCACTAACAACTCTGCACCTGAATAGAGCAGTGTCTCTAACAACTCTGCACCTGAATGGAGCACAAGAGGTTCCCACAACCTCAGAAGGTAAACAGAAAGAAGAGCAACACATCCGTAAAGCCCTGAGTGACTGTGGATACCTTAAATGGACTTTAAACAACACCAAGAGGACACAGACAGGAACCAGGGAGAAAAGGGAAGGGTGTAGTTATCCATTATGTGTCTGGTATATCTGAAAAACTTAAAAGGATTTTCTACAAACACAACAGTCCAGTCCACTTTAAACCAGGGAACATTCTACATCAAAAAGCGGGTCCATCCTAAAGACAAGATCCCCACAAACAGAGTAATGTAGTTTATGCAGTTCAGTGAAGAGTGCAGCGACAGTTATGTTGGAGAAACAAAACAACAGCTTCATATATCAGCACAGAAGAGCCATTCCTGCAGGGGATTGGACAGACGGGACAGACGGTTCGAGAGAGGTGTGAAGGAAGCCATTTTTGTTCAAATGGAAAAGCCCTCATTGAACAGAGGGAGTGGTCTGAGACTCATGTTGCCTAGTATTTATAAGTGTTTTTAAACATAAAACAAAAGACCCTCACCCTAGAACAACAACATCACCTGAATGGAACAGTGTCACTAATGACTCTCCTGAGCCTTTAGCAACTCTCACATCAGGAGTCACACTGTTCTTTAATTGCTAAAGACTTTGAGACCAGAACAGCCTGGTCCAAAAAAATACTGCTGTTTCAAAAAATGTGTGAAGGTTATTGCAAATAAACATTAACAAATAGTTGCACATGTGTCTGTGTTTGCTCTTTTGCATCTATTTTAATATACAATTCATTGCACCTGTTTTTAATATTTTTTACATCAAAAAATTTGTGTATATAGTTTGAACCAATTATGTTGGTTCCTGTTGTATGCATATTTTATGGTTAAGGTTACAGTACATTAAGATCTTACAGTTAATTCATTTGTATAGTTTGCTCTTTTGCATCTATTTAATGTAAACAATTATAGACCATTGCACCTTTACATGGCATTATCTTATACATAGTTCGACCAGTATTTATAGTACAAAATTAAAAGAAATATATATATCCCTCATGTCATTTATTGGTGCATTGTATTTTACACCAATACAATTTACACACCAAGTTGACCACGACCTATGACCACGACTCACAATGTTGTTTTGCCATGGCACAATTCCGTGGGGTGACTGAAATGTCGTTTCAAACACAGTCGAACCCGCTCGCGTCAACTAGCGTTTCGGCGGTGTACTGCAGAGCAAAACAGACATACGCAGAAGTATAAATGCTCACGACGACGTCGTCTACGTGCGTAGCCTACGACGTACACTACGGCGTACACCCGACGCAGAAGCATAAATCAGCCTTAAATCGTCCTTAAGTGTCAGGTAAAACCATAGACATACATAAGAAAGGCTAGATGTCTCGTCCGCGCTGTCGGCCAATGGAGGTCGACGTCCGCACCTGGCGGCCATCTTGTCACAGGCAGCTTGCTCACTCGTAACATTGTGTTTTAATGGTGCATGTACTTTTTAAATAACCATAACTTGCTAAATTTTCTACCGATTTTTAAACAGTCTAGTTTGTTATAAACGTCAGAGATATACTTATGACACTGCATACTTATGAATAATTATAACCATGGACTTCCATATGAAAATAACATTGAACAGAACATAGAGATGCAATGAATATACACACGCCCAAGTAATGAATGAATATATATATATATATATATATATATATATATATATACACACACACACTTTTATAATGTTAATATTATAATAAAATAATTTGAATTATTATGTTTATTTTAACTTCTTGAGGATTGGGCCATTTACTAGGCTTTTCCCCTTGACATTGCACTGCGCCTACTTCAGAGATCACTGTTCCCAGCTATTTTTGCCTACCATCAAATGCCTGACCTCTTTAGAAAACTGAGACCCTGTAGTTTCTTAGGAAACAATCAGAATAATTATGTGAAGTACTTGCACAGAGTTATAGAGGCTAGAATATTGTTTTTCTTTCTGTTGGATAACAAGCATCTCAACTGACCACATTTCAGCTTCTAGGTCTCTTGATATGACTTTAGAAACACAACTGAGCCCAAGCACCAGGTCTTGTAAAGCTGTGTACAAAAGCAGATCAATATAGAATGAAATATGAGTACTTTAGACCATTGATTTGCCAAGGTATGCTCATGCGTTTTGTAAAATGCCCTATCGAAACTCCCCATAGGACTTTTGGTTACCCAAAACATAGACATAGGCTACATAATAAAGGCTTACTGTGTGGTAACCTCTTGGTAACACTCTGAAGTTTCTTGTAGACTATTTGGATTGTATATCAGGGTTCTGATATAGAATTACTACACAAAATATGGAATAATTACACAAAAGTCTATTTATTCATTTGTTGCAGAGGACATATCTACAGCTGACAGGCTTGTAGAGGTGACAATGACAGCTGGGAGGGACTCTGTGTCATCCTGTGCTGTCACATTGCCTCTGCATGGTTTACCAACCCCACACCGGGCCATCAGCTTCCTGAAGATGTACTTGAACTGGCATTAGGGTTGTTATTCCAGCCACCTTAAAACAAAAAAAGATATATGGAGTATAGTACACAGATATTCACTACATGCTTTAAAAATGTAAAAAAAAAACCACTAGAACTAGCCACCCCTGAATGATCTTTCCGTATAAATTAAGTTGCATGACATTATCATACAGTTCAGACTGTATCAGTGGTGATAAATTTGGCAAACAGATACAAATACAGGCATTTTTCTATATACTCAAAATGGTTTGTGACACTTCCAGGTACTGTGTATGTCTTAGGGTTAGGGTTAATGTGCATGTCTTCAGAAAACACATTTTACAAAAAATAAAAATAATAAGATGTTTTTAACAAACCAAACCGATTGGAAATCATGTGCAACTTAAGTTATATTGAAAAGAAAGAGCAATTCTGCCTCTCCCACTGATGTAAAAATGCTGGGTAGCAGCTAAACTGTAACTACTAACGTTAGGTCTCACTCAAAGCCAGCTAATAACTACAACCACATTCACAATGACTGTAATATAGATAAAAAAATTGGTTGTCATAAAATCGTTATTGGTGTCAGTAAAACTATAACTGAACAGCTCGATGGTGGTCTCAGCCTTGATAACTTGCACAGGTAACGTTAGCCGTGATACACAACTATGCTGCACGATTAAGTCGTCTTCAAAAAGAAAAGCTGCAATTTCAACATGTTCACGCATCCAGAATTATAGCCACATTATTAACGTTTGTAAGAAATCAAACATTTTGTAAATCCGTCAAGATTTCAGCGAGATAAAAGTATTTATGTTCGTGCAGATCACTCACCTTACATCAGGTACCATGGAGTCCGATAGGAAGCTTGCCTGTTTCAAGATGGTCGCCGGTGATGCCGTCGGAGACTGCGCCGTGAGACATCTAGCCTTTCTTATGTATGTCTATGGGTAAAACCCCTCCCTCTAGAGATAAAGCTCTTGGATTGATAAAGTCGTGTCCAAATGCTTTTGCTGTAACCTTTTCTTTTACCAACTTAGAACTAAAAGCAGTTATAAGTTTCCTTTTTAATAACTCTCAAGATTTTAAATATTTGTCAAAAACATGAATTATACATAAGTGAATTAAGAGCTTGCACTTCTGTAATGACAGCCATTGAACACTAGGTGTCATTAAAGGTATAGCCAATGAGAGGAGAAAAGGAAATAAAAAGTGAAAGAAAAACTTGAACAATCAGGTTGCAGTTAAGAAACCTTGAGTAGAGGGTTCGCTTAAGGAACAACATCGAGGTAATATGATTTTTAAGCATAAAACGGCGGCAGAATTTTGTAATAACTCTACACTATGTTGCTGTTTATTCTTTTTGTACTACTATTGATTCTTTCTATTGTGTGTGTTTTATGGTAATATATACTCTGACTAACACGCACTTTAGACTATGTAGTAGATGTGGAAAGTCTATTCAACAAGTATAGCATAAAATTTAAGTTCCCTGACCGGGAATCGAACCCGGGCCGCGGCGGTGAGAGCGCCGAATCCTAACCACTAGACCATCAGGGACATATTTACAAGAATTAGCAGGTCAATAAATGGCCTATACATATATATATATATATATATATATATATATATATATATATATATATATATATATATATATATATATATATATATATATATATATATATATATATATATATATATATATATATATATGAAAAGTATTCTATCTGGGTACATCTTGACTCTAAATCTTTACATTAAGTAGCGCTCCATGAAGATAAGTATTATAGAAGAAAAAAAAAAACACACATTTCAGGACAATGTTTGTGACAATCTTTATTCATAAAGATTTCATTTCAAAATAGGCTACAGTACAGCTATTCCTCTCTGTGCATTTGGACCAAAAGTTCAGAGATGAGTTCAGAGATGTCAGGGCAGGAAATAGACCCGCCATTTTCCTCCAAAACCTTCAGTCCATTTAAATGATGATTTAAAGCCAGCAGGAGGAGGCGCTGTAAATAACTGGACAGAGTTCAGCGTGGGAAACGAGAAAAGATGTAATCACAATTGCATCAAGTGACATGTTTAACCCACGAAAACACCGGAATTATAAAAGTTTTGACTCCAAATTAAAGGACCATACGTACTGGATAAAATGCATTATGTTACCAAAACATATATTACTGTACTTTATTTATTCCCATTTTATAATTGAAGATTATAAACACGTTGGGCGCCATATTTAAGGGGTAAAGAATGCGTCTCAGACTCGCTTTGGTTCACTATTTTGAAGAGTTGCTTTCGGAAGTAACTCATTTTTCCCCTCTGTCTGGCAAGTGACGGTATGTAAGTAAGACTTGTACGGGAAGAGGAGAAAAGACCATAGAAGTGTGTGTGTGTGCGTGATTTAACTATCTGGGTTAGTATACTTTGGTCCTAAGATCGGGATATTTCTTTTGACGTTCACTTACGTGTTTTACACTACAGACCGGCACGGGAGAATTTATTTTTCCCCTGTTAGGTCGCAGCTAAAGCTAGCCTAGCAGTGAAACGTAGTCCCTGCCGTCGTCTCAATATATCTGTCTCTCTCTTGTCCACAGTGTTCTCAGGTGGCACCGAGCTTTTGGAGATTGACACCGACCACGAGGCTACTCCTTTGGATCTGATAACATTTCTTTAAGGGCCTATATTCATCTGAGGCAATAAAAGATGTCTGGACAGAGCATTACGGACCGGATAACCGCTGCTCAACACAGTGTCACCGGCTCGGCGATTTCAAAACTGTGTGTAAAGCGACCACACATGAAATAATGGGGCCAAAAAGAAACATTTGGACTGTAAGTATTCACGAAATACCGTTTTGTTTAATCTGTTTGTTGAATTTTAAGTTACGTCGGAATGAGTAACGTTATGCTGTTTTTGTTGTGTGTCTATGGGTATGAGGCCTGTAGGTACATTTAACATAAGCAGCTGTGCTGTGATAGCCTCCGGGTGGAAAAAAATGCAGGGATATAGGAAACATTAGAAAATATTTATTGTGCACTTGAACCTATCGTGACACTTTTCTGATAAAATGGAACTGTTTTTTCAACATTGATTTCTGGTAGTGAGGTATGTCTCAATGGTCTATGTAAGACTAGCTTTCAATGATTAACCACGTTATTTCTCGAAGACAGATTCTCAGACCCTTGTTCTTGTTCCTAGTTCACATGTTTCACAGATAGGCTATATAGTAACCACTAGGTATTTGTAAAGTTTATAGTAAAAAATAAGAACTAAAGGGAGTATGTTGAATGTTGGAGTTTGTTTGCTGTTTAAAACAAGATTAATCAATGTAGTGTGTGTGGTTTTAATTCGGTTTAGTACTAGAAATTCATACTTGAAGACATTTTTAAAAGAGGGTAGTTAGTTATAAAGGAGCACAATACTTTGCCTTGGGCTAAATGTTTAGACAAGCATGCTTAGTTTCTCTACTCCTAAGTAAGATAAATTATTTTATTTGAACTCTGTGGGTAGTTTGTTTTATTTATTTATTATTATTATTTTTTCCTCCTAAACTGCATGGGATCAAGCCTTTATGAAATACAGTGTGTTGCTTTGCTTCTTTTATGTTTCAGGAAGTAGATGTAAGTTTAGAGGACTTTGACACAGAGCTTTATCAGGACACACAACTCCTTTTTCACTTGTGTCACAGCATGTCTCATAGTTTCAGGACAGAGTATTTTTGGGGTATTAAGTTGCCATTCAAAAAGAACAACTTTAACATTTGTTGTCTTTAGCTCAATATGCAGACACAGGAAATAATGATGTTTAGTGTATATTAAGTTATATTGGTTCTTTTAGGTGTTAACTGAATTCCTGAAAGCGGATGTGTGTTTGTAATGGAAATGTGTTGGTACAGTAACCTTCTTCAGTGCAGACATCCAGGTGATATTTGTCTCCTCGGGGATGCTGCTGCCCTAAGGTTAATCTTGAGACACTTTGGCGGGCAGCAGTCTCACTTAGGTCTGAGGTATTTAAAGAGGACTGGATGGCACTCCTATGTTTGAACTAACCACAGGCCAGATATAGACTTTGTGTTCCGGGCTGCTATCCCATATTCTTCCTGTCTGGATTGCAGGTGAGATATGGCCCTGTGTGCCTCAGTGTCTCCGACTTGGAGAGGGGCCTCGTTTGACATTCTTTAACGCTGGCATGCTAGATAAACTCGGTCGCATAACTTTAGGACTGTGCAGCTACCAGACGCAGCGCAGTGAAGAAGGCAGAACAAATCCCTTTCCTCGGGCAGCCGCAGCTTATTTACTTGCGTATTTGTTTAAAGTAAGTGTGAAATGACTTCTCAGGAAAAATACACAATAGAATATACAAGTGTTTTTTTGTTCTTTTTGTTACACACTTTAGCTGAATGTATGAAAGTACTAGTCCTTTGAAAATACCCTTAACTAAGATGGTGTTTCTCTTAGAGGTGGTCAGGACAGGTGCTGAAAGTATTTTTGATCCAAGGAGAAGTTGCACCTTTTGTTCAAAGGTCTGCAATTAGGTAATGAATATATGAGGGTAGCACTGTTTGTATATGAACATTTACCTTGACTATCTTATAGATTAAACTTTTATTATGTACATTGTGTAGAATTTCCACATTTTTAAATGTGAAGCACTTCACATATAAACATTAAAAACTACTAGTAGATGGTTAACAGAAATAACTTTTTTACATTTTAGCATAGTTATAAAAAGCTACAATAGAATGTATAGATTGAGAAAAAAATTTCATTTTTAAATTTTGATAGTTCATAGTTATGAGCTCAGTAGAATCATCCCTATTTCTCTGGCACAGACACTCAGCTGGACAGAAACCTCCAATAGAGTAGTTTTTACAAAATACACTAAAATTACTATTTCAGAAGACATGTTTTTTTCTTCCAAAATTGTTGGCTTGGACAGTTAATCATAATTGATTAACATCTGTAAATATTGCGCTGTCCTAACAACTAGAAAGTCTGTAGAAGGATCTGCACCCTCTACATGCTAAACATTAGACAAGTTAAAAAGATTTGTTCATGTCTCTCCATTTCCATACAAACCCATTTGCTTTCTGCCAATTCATGTATATCTGTAAAAGCATTTGGTGACTGACTGGCTCTTTAAATACGTTTGTGCTTGTGGTAAAAGATCAGCTTCCTTCAGGTTACAGAAGACACTCAATTGTTTCTGTGTGTGTTTTGATTAGCATGTATTTGGTATGCAAATAGTATTGGTGTTATGTCACAGGGATGCTTTTGACCCAGAGTGTAAATTTTTCCACATTAATTTGCTGAACTATCTGAACCAGTTAACAAAGCCTCTTCTCTCCATTCTCGCCCAACTCATTTGCACACTGTTTGCCACACTTTGTAGGCTCTGCACTTATTCAGAGAGGCCCTTATGTTCCAGTCTCTTTCAACCACGCCCATGACTTACACGCACAGTTGCATGGAATGAAATTTTGGGGCTTTGAATGTTCTCATTCATGTCTCACCTGTTTGGATTTTTAAGACTGGGTTGTGGTTTTGGTCTGGTTTTCTGCTCACATTAAGTTTTGACCCCATGAATGATTAGTCCCCAGAGACATAAAGTCTGTGTAAAAATCAGTTTCCGTGATGACATAGTCTCTAGTGGTTCATTTGTGTTGGAGCCCAAATCAGAGGAGTTTTTATTGAGGCATTAACAGGGTACTTAAATCTGGAGGTACTAAATTTCTAACTCCCATGAACCGGGTACCGTCTTGCTCTACAAATTCTGAGCTTTAATCAAGATGGACAAACCCAGGAATATAAACTGATAGGCCATTATCAATAAATTATTATATGGATTTTTTTTTTTGCTAATTTTAAGCTCTGCTTAATTGTTTGAGTTGGACCAGATCTGGTTTCTTGTCATTTGCCTAGATTTCCTCAGTCCAGGAACCTTAGAAACAAGGTGGTTGGTTGGCCTTCTCATCCTACGCTTCCTGTGTGATTTAACTTATCAACATGATTTAATTTCATTGCTGATATTTAACTTTACCTTTGAATCCTCCTGGAAGGCTTGGTTTACAGCTTTCCCCCAAACACTGAGCCAGTCCTCCAGGATGAGCATGTGACTGCCGTGGCATCGAGTGACGGCGCTTAAAAAGGCTGCTGACACCCTGCTTTCGCTGTAGAAGAGCTGAATGGAGCCCAGTGTGGCCCGCACGGGTTGAGGTGTAGTCGGGCCTGTTACTACAAGACAGTTGTTTTTGTCACTGAACAGAATTTTACTCTGCATTTCAAATGTTAATCGTAACTAGTAACACAAATCTGCTAACGGACACTTAGCAGCTGCAATCTCAGAAAATCTGTGGTCAGCTCTTTTCTCCTGTACAGTATTTCTCCTGACTCCGGCTTTTCACTGAGAGCCTCCTCACTGTGAAAGTAGAGGTACTTTGCCACTTCCTGTCTAAAAGAATAACTTACTGTAAACTTTGCCTTTGCATCTGTAGCCGTGTTAGTTCTCCTGAAATATCAGGAAGTATCACTGAGCATTGTTAAGGTGTCAGCATAGTTTTTGCCGGCTCCATGCATACCTCAGCCTAAAGTGACTGGATTGTAAGGGGATAGACATTTCCTGAAGCAGGAAGTTCCCCTGTAGTTCCTTAAGCAAGTTCTGGATTGCCTCTGGTAAACACCCAACAGGAAGTTATTACATAAGACAGCCCCTTCCCAGGGCGCAGGGGAGCTGATCAGATGTGAGATTGGTTCAGATGCGTTTGATGCACTTCCCAGAAATTATGCCTCTGATTAAATGACTACATGACCTCAGCGGCCTCGTTCGGGCTGAGGAATGCCATTGACATTGCAGACATGTTATCTTAAATCCCTCAAGCTTTCCAAACTCCATCTAACTGATGATTGTATGGGCGTTCTCCTGACAAGAAAGCAGCTTAGGGCTGACACAAATGTCTTCTCTAATATAACAAAAATCATGCACTTTATCTTATCACTGCATGATGTCTTAAGAGTAGTTGCCAACCTAAAACCCTAATAATGAATTGCACATTGACACTTACAGGATTTCTTTGTCCTGTGGCTTCTACAGTGGACAGTTTTAATGTATTAGAAGCAGCAGGCGCACTAATTAACGTGACACTAAAAACATTTAGTCAACAAATGACAAAATATTCAAAATCTGCAAGGCAATAGTAACTAATAATGCTTCAGAGCAACAGCTTTGAACAGAGTGGGCTTAGAAATATATTAGAATAACACTTGGCGT